>RJWJ010025180.1:0-24137 GCA_004363605.1 Indri indri
ACCTGACTCCAGGACTCAGCTACACACTCAGGCAAGGTGGGGTGGGCATGGCAGCGCCAATCAGGGCCGTCTCCTAAGCACGTCACTTGGCAGTTAAAAAAAAAAATTACACTGTGGCAACTCCATCAACACATCCTGCATCAAACCGCCCTGCTTCTTGACTCGAATGCTGCTTCTGGAAAGCCTACACTCCCCCTCCCCTTAGTTCATATGAATTTCGCCATATGATGTTCAACCACCAAATGCACTGCATGATTCCCAGGCGTTATGAGATCACTTTGCGATTCCCGCTGTAATGAACGTGGGAATGAAAAACATGTCATAATATGTTTTTTGGACAATTCTTGGAAACCAGCATAGCCCTGGGCATATAATCCTTGTGATTTTTGGTAAAAATCAGTTAGCAAGGCAAGTTATCAAAGCTGGGGTCATTAATATTTATGAATGGGCTGTGGTGATATTCTAAGCAAGCATTTCTATTAGTCTTCCATACTAAGATTACAGTTTCCCGTAAGAGGCAGTCTACTAGGCAAACACTCAGGACAAAAGAATACAGTCACACTTTCTAATTCTACCCTGTTGTCTACTAACGTACTGACTGGTTTGCAGTGGATCCATATTTTTTTCAGTCTCTTTTGGTTAAAGATCCCAGAGCCTCACATTCTTCCTTAACTTGCATGAGATTTCCTTCTACGTATTTGTAGAGACATAAAAAATTCTATAGATGTGCTCTGCTTCAAAAAATACCCACTCATGAAAAAAGTCCAACTTGCTTCTTTACAGTAAGCAGCCTTCATTTGAGCTGGTTTCATTGTAGATTTCCTATAAAGCAGGGGTCAGCAACCTTTCTCTGTAAAGGGCCAGACAAAATATTTCAGGCTTTGCAGATCACACAGCATTCACTGCAACTATTTGACACTGCTGTAATAGCACAAAAGCAGCCGCAGACACTATGTAATGAATGGGCATGGCTGTGTGCAAAGAAAACTTCACAAAAACAAGCAGAAGGCTGGATTTGGCCCATAGTTTGCAGATCTCTGCTTTAAATAGCAAGGTCTAGAATGTGTTAAAAAAAATCATTTCTAAATATCAAGGGGAAAAAATCCATTTGTAGATAGTTGTTTGCTCTCCTTGAAGCTTCCCAACACTTTCAGCAAGTGCAAAGTGCAAATTAATCTCCACTTGCCTGTAGGTCTCACATTCAGAGGGAAGAGGAAGAAAACAGGATAGGCTGGTGCCTAAGTCAAGATGTCTTAGAGCTGCTAAGTTGTTTTTAGCAATATTAATCTCAAACTCCATAAAATGTCCAGGATAGTGCTGTACCTATAAATGCCTCCTGGGGAGAATAAAGTTAATACCTCTACCTGCACCTGACATTTAAATACAGTATACTCATTCTTTATTTAAAAAAAAAAAAAGTGGAGGGAATTCTCCTGCAAACTCAGAATTCAGAGACCAGACTGCAATACAACCTTCGTTAAGTGCTTATCTTTTGTTTATTCATCAAGGAATTTTTGTACCAAATAAAGAGATTGGATTATCAATTAGCTGCCTTTGCAACCATTTACAGAATTTTGTTAAGGATTTTAATAGCTTATACACACACACACACACACACACACACACACATATATTTATATATCAAGAAATACAATCTATAAACTTTCTTTTAAAATGAAGAATCACATTTAAAAAATGAGAAAAACAGTACAATCTGCTTCCATCTGGTGGCAGGAGTTCATACTACAACCAGAGCAAAACGCATGTTGAGAAATGAATGTGCTTTGCAATTAAGAGTCTCCTGGAAGAAGAGGGGAGGAAAAAGAAAAATCAGTCTGTGTCTCCATCTGGTGGCAGTAGCTCACACTACAGCCCAAGACCAAGATTGATAAGTCAGGGTAAATCTTACATCCTGCTAACAGGACACAAGAACTCCTTAATGCCCAACAGATGACAGGTCAGTTATTTAAAAACTTACTGCTTGAACGAACATAATCCAATGATGCTATTCTACTCTTAAAAGACAAATTTCGAGAATATGCATTCAAATTTCAAAACGTAAAATTCTTATTGAGAGTTCTAGGGGGAAAACCAGTTCAGTAGCTTACCTGTGTGAAATATTTCCCATCCTGTTTCAATACTTTCATCGAGAGGTCAAGAATCAGTCTGAGAAACTCCCATGTGGAATCTGGACGTTTAAAAAAATTAAGTTTTATAAATATGGGTTTGTGTGCATCAATAACATCTAAAGTCAAATATTCACTCTAAAACTCAACACAAAAGAAAAAAGAGTGAGCCGCAAAACAAACTTAAGACCCAATATTCAAGACCTCATTCATCAACGATAACATACGGTTATGTGGCCAATGCATGCATGCCCACATGTACAACACACAAAGCAAGGTCAAAATCAAATGTGGGCCGGGCGCGGTGGCTCACGCCTGTAATCCTAGCACTCTGGGAGGCCGAGGTGGGCGGATCATTCTGAGCTCAGGAGTTCGAGACCAGCCTGAGCAAGAGCGAGACCCCATCTCTACCAAAAACAGAAAGAAAATTAACTGGACAGCTAAAAATATATATATAGAAAAAATCAGCCGGGCATGGTGGCGCATGCCTGTGGTCCCAGCTACTCGGGAGGCTGAGGCAGTGGGATTGCTCGAGCCCAGGAGTTTGAGGTTGCTGTGAGCTGGGCTGACGCCACAGCACTCGCCCCGGGCAAGAGAGTGAGACTCTGTCTCAAAAAAAAAAAAAAAATCAAATGTGTTTCTACTTAGCCCTGCTCTCACAATACCAATAAAGATTTGACACAAAGGCAGTGGTTGAAATCTGAAAAACTGCTTTAAGTAAGAAAGCAAGCAGCAACATCCCAAGAGAAACAAGAGTCAAACTCAAACGTCTGTAAACTCAGCTCAGCAGGAAGTCAAGTTTATTGAAAAAACATTGACCAGCAGTGATTGGAGAAGGAGAATTATCTCTTGTTTAAGCAAAGGTCGTCAGTTTACCCCACACAGGTTAAAAATCACATAATTTAAACAAATCATCAAACAATTTCATGTCTTGATATGATGAGTCATTTTAAACTTTTGTTTCGAATGACTGAGTTAATTCTAAACTCATTTAGTGGCAGAACAGGAATTAAAGCCAAGTCCAAATCCAGTCGTCTTTCTACCATGGGCCTCAATTTAACTCCCTTTAAAATAAAATGAGAGAACTGATCTCTAAGATCCTTTTACCATCGCATGGTGCCAAGAGAAACATTTCCATGGAAAAATATCTTGGTTAAAAAAACAAAACACAATCTACCTTCTTCTGGAGACGTGGAGATTGGAACAGCCGTCAAATCATTAATCACATAATCAAACTCTCTCCCTTCTTTGGCGTACCTCTTCAGTACTGGAATGCAGTCTTCTATTAGAACCTTCCAGAGAGAACAGGAATGAATCAATGAGCCAACACATGGATGTAGTTAAACACCACTAGTGGAGAAGGGGAAAAAAATGCAAGCAAGGGCTTATGTCCACAGCAGTTGCCACATGAACAAAAAAAACTTTCAGCCATGTCCGTAACAGCAAAAATTAAGCGCTTGCTCTGTATGGTTTATATGCCTTCTCATTTCAGTGAAATAACCCTAGAGGTACTATTATTATCCCTGTCTTACCAATGGAGAAAAACTTGACAAGTTACAGAGTTTGCCAAAAGGCACCCAACATGAGATGGAACAAACGATGCCTAGAACTATCTGAAAGCCAACTTCACACTTTTAACTCTAATCTAGACTGCCTCTCCTACCACTATCTGTATTTTCTTCTACTTTTCTTTTATACTAAGCACTGAGTAACCGTTTATAGATTTATTTCTGCATCTTACCTCGTAAACTATTAACCTATAGTTTTTCAATTTTCTTTAACACTTTGAGTATTGCTAATAAAGCCACGTGATAAATGACAGCTCCCGCCATCACAGAGTCATTAAAGAGTACAGCAGTGAAGGGCTGAGATATGCAGATCCTCCTGTATGGTAAACACAGGAAATAAGTTTGAGGTCTGCCTTATTCTTGAAGAATCGAGGCTCTGTGCTGGAGACGCATCTGGCTCTAGGCGACACCCCAGACAGGAGTTATTCCCCTCTTTTATTTTTCTAATTACAAAAGGCACACTCATGTAAAAAACAGTCACGTATAACAAATCAAAAGTTTGCCACAATTCACTATGACGATGTATTCCAATTTTTTTCCTATGAATGTTCTTATCCAAAGCCTCACAGTCATAATTTTAAGAGACTGGATTTTACTATCCTGTTTTATAATTTGCTTCACTTGATGCATCCTACAAGTCCAACTATGCAAAGACGGAGGAGGTACTAACACCCTGGCTGCCTGCGATCCACATATTAATCCCACTTGAAAGGCTCATATTCTTATAAGTGCCCACACACAGACACAAATGTGCCCTCTTTTGTAAGACTTGGGTCACACACATTCTGAACTTGGGACATTTTAACCTAACATCTCTCCAGGTAATTATAAAATTTCTAACGATACACCACTCCACTAGAAAATGTCCTACTGCTGTTATCGCCCGGCCTCGTCCTCTATGAGCACAACGGTAACAAACCTCCTTGTATTGATGTCTTTATGCCTGTGGGCTGGGCGCGCAAGCACTGGGTTACTGAGGTAAAAGCCACGTGTTTTAGTTTTTAGTTTTGACAGCAATTCACGCTCCAACCAGCAATGCACGTGAGCACCTGTCTCCTCCTCACACCCTCTCCAGCACAGGATACGGTCCCCGTTCTAAATTTTGCTAAGTCCGTTGCTAATGTTTTCACATGAACTGTGTGGTATTTTCACAGGTTGACTTTCCTCTTCTGAGAAGTACCAGTTCATAGCCAAATTTCAAAAGGTGTAAAGGCTAACTTCATTTTTTAAGTGGTAGGGGCTCTTGTATTATTCGAGGGATCCACTTTCTGTCATGTTTGTTACCAGCCTTTTTTCTAGTCTTTTAGCTTGGTAATGACAACATCACATCATAAACAGTTTCTGAGTCTTGTCTTTCTTTATGAGGTTTCCCAACTCCAAGGTTAAATACTGCCTTAAATGTTTTAGTTTTTACACCTAGAGCTTAAGCCACCAAAATCCAAAGCCACCAAAAGGAATCTTAAGCCACCAAAAAGGAAAAACCACATTTCTGTGGTTTCTAGGGTTAGCTAACTTTGTTCTCACAGATGGATAGCTCATTATACCAGCATTGCTTATTAAATCAACTAATCTCCTCTGCCCAGGTGAACTGAAACGTATCTTACGCCACATATTAGCACTGTGTGTAGAAATACACTCAGACGTGTTCAAGTTCCTATGACATTCCTCTTATCTACCTGTACATTTCTGTGTCATACTTCCTATTTGATTACAGTGCCTAACAATAAATCACCAATAGGATGCATCTCCCTTTACTAATGATTATTTTAGAAATTTTTCTGAGCTCTTAGATATTTATTTTTACAAACTGTAAAATTGGTTGGTCTAATTCTAAAGCCCCCCACCCCACCCCGCCTTGGGATTCTGAATGGAATTACTTATAATTAGGAAGAAACAGACATTGATCTGTTATTTCCATATAAGAAATACTGCATGCCTCTCTACCTATTCAGACTTTGATGTCTTTCGACAACATCTTAAATAATTCCTGTCAGTCTCACAATATTAATCTTGTTCAATGTTATTGCTTCGAATAGGATCTCCTGCCCACCCTCCATTTCCATGGAAGGTTTAACATTTAGCATACAGAAAAAATTTATAGTCTGTCTTTATCCAATCACTTTACCAAATTCTCATGAATTCAACTAATTTTCTATACAAGTTTCCTAGATTTTGCTAGCAGTCGTATCATGTGCAAATAATTTGGTTATTTATACTGTTTTCATTTTCCTACCTTACAGTCTTAGCTGCCTCAAAACCAATGCTAAATAAGAGCAATAAACATCCTCAATCTTGTTCCTAGTGGCAGTGGAAATGACTTTTGTCATTTACTGTAACTTTAAGTTTCTGAGAAACAGTTTCTGTTTAGGCAGTTTCTCTTCTATTGCAATTTTATTTTACCTAAAGTGTTTTTATTAAAAAGGACTGCCAAACATTCTCAAATTTTGTACATACATAAAATTAACCTTCGGTTTTACATACTGCCCTTGATTTTGTATTAAGGTATTCTATTATTGTAAAAGGAATGAAGGGTTTTGGAACATTTTCTAAAAATGTTAAACAGAGTAATTACGTTTCTCAAATAACAGCTGTAAAAACTTGGTATTTTTTAATGGTAGCTGTTTTAAAATTTTTTCTTATGGAACATAATTTATTTTTATCATACAGGAGCTGAGTCTACAGGCAGGGTACTCTGGCCCCACCCCATCTTAAGGAGATGGACTCTTGGGACACAGGGCCCTCCAGTAGACACCAACATAGTGGACAGGGATCTCAGTGATACTTGTGGGCCAGAGCATTAGCTATAGCAGTTGTCAGTTTCTGCCAGGAAGCCTGGGTCTATAGGGCAAATTCCTTGCTGAAGTGGGTTGCCAAGACAATCAGTATCACATTGCCTACGAGCCAGAAGTTCTCAAGATATACATGCAGTTTGTTACATTGCAGCTCACTCAGCGAAGTTGCCTTTGAGGTCATCCAAGTGCATGACAGCATTTCTGAAGGAGGTCACTCTGGGTCTAGGGGTAGACAACCAGGAGCCTGCTCTTCAATAAATGGTGCTGGGAAAACTGGATATCCATATGCAGAAGAAACTAAACCCCTATCTCTTACCATATACAAAAATCAACTAAAAATGGATTAAACACTTAAACATAAGACCCTATAAAACTACTGAAGAAAACAGGGCAAATGCTTCAGGGCATTGGTCTAGGAAAAGATTTTATAGCTAAGACTTCAAAAGCACAGGCAACAAAAACAAACAAATGGGACTATATCAAACTAAAAAGCATCTGCAGTTGGAAACAGAATAAAGAGA
The DNA here is from genome assembly GCA_004363605.1 of Indri indri. Classification (NCBI taxonomy): domain Eukaryota; kingdom Metazoa; phylum Chordata; class Mammalia; order Primates; family Indriidae; genus Indri; species Indri indri. Next base: position 7,008 of record RJWJ010025180.1, read on the forward strand.
CAGACAACCTGTAGAATGGGAGAAAATACAGTTGACTCTTGAACAACAAGGGCTTGAACTGCGCAGGTCTGCTCATACACAGATTTTTTTCAACCAAATGCAAATCAAAAATACAGTATTCGGAGGATGTGAAATTTTCCTATATGGAGGGCCAACTGTGGGACTTGAGTATGCATGGATTTTGGTTATACTTAGGCGTCCTGGAAGCAATCCCCCAAGTATACCAAGGGATGACTATATTTGTATTTCTGAACTATTCATCAGCCAAGGGACTAGCATCTAGAATATATAAGGAACTCAACAGCAATAAACCCAAGTAATCCCATTAAAAAGCGGGTAAAGGAGCCAGGTGTAGTGGTGCACGCTGGTAGTCCCAGTAATTCAAGAAGCTGAGGTGGGAGGATCGCTGCTTCGGGCCAGGAGTTCCAGGCCAGACTGAGCAATATAGCAAGACCCCATGTCTAAAATTAATTAATTAAATTTAAAAACTATCTTTTTTTCATGTTGAACTAGGGAAACTAGGAGACATTTCTAAAAAATTGGGCAAAGAAGCCAGGCGCAGTGGTTCATGCCTCTAATCCTAGCACTCTGAGAGGCCAAGGCGGGAGGATTGCTTGAGCTCAGGAGTTCGAGACCAGCCTGAACAAGAGTGAGACCCTGTCTGTACTATAAATAGAAAGAAATTAGCTGGGAAACTAAAAATTAGCCGGGCATGGTGGTGCCTATAATCCCAGCTACCCAGAGGCTGAGGCAGGAAGATGGCCTGAGTCCAAGAGTTTGAGGTTGCTGCCCACTAAACAATCACAACTGCAATGTAATGTGAATTCCTCTCTTAAAAAAAATAACACACATGTACCATGCAACCAAATTTTGATGTACACATATTAGGGAAGATTCGGGGGTTAATGTACATATTAACAAACTAAACCATTCATCTAAATTGTTTATAAATCTGGAGATACACATTTAAGATTCCACTAAAATATGTATTTGCTTCGATGTCTTGTTCTAATAAGCACTGTAGATGTGGACACTGGACATGCACATTCTCAAAACGCAACACAAAATGTATCCTACAAACTGTAATGATCGGTCACCTTTCACCTACAGTAGAATTTAGGACAGAAACTAGTTGCTTATTAGCAAGAAGCAATTGTTCCTACCTCAAACATTTTAACCATACACTCATACCAATTAAATACCTTACTTCCCTCCGAAAGACCCAGGCTCAAAGAGATTATTCAGGAGAGAGACAAAAGGTGACTTGGTGGTTACCAGGTTATAAAAAGGTATATGACATCTTTTATATAAGAACTCACATCACTCAATTCAGATAATCTAGAGTTGGTGGTTTCTATTTTTTTCCAAGAGTACCCACTTTATTACTTAACATATGACACTGAAGTCAGTGAAGGATAAAGCAAGCAGACAGCACCAAGAAGTTTCTAATTCTTATCATCTGCTGTGATTATTCCTCTCATCCATCTCCCTCCAAGTCCTCCAGACTTTCTGTTGCTCTACCCTTGATTAATGTCTACTTCAGTTTTATACGGTTTTTTTTTAATTCAGGATATTACGGGGGTACAAATATTTTGGTTACATGTAATGCCTTTGCCTCACCCGAGCCAGGGCAAGAAGCGTGTCCTTCCCCTCATACAGTGCGCCCCGCTTCCATTAGTTGTGACTTTACCCACCCCCACACCTGACCGGCACCCAGTGAGTATTACTACCGTGTGAGCACCTTAGTGTTGATCAGTTAGTACCAGCTTGATGGTCAATACATGTGGTGCATGTTTTTCCATCCTTGTGATACCTCACTTCGAAGGATGGGCTCGATCCCTCTCCAGGATAACATAAGAGGTGCTAGATCACCATTGTTTTTTGTAGTTGAGTAGTATTCCATGGTATACATATACCACATTTTATTAATCCACTCATGGACTGATGGGCATTTGGGTTGTTTCCACATCTTTGCAATTGTAAATTGTGCTGCTATAAACATTCGAGTGCAGATGTCTTTTTTATAGAATGTCTTTTGTTCTTTTGGGTAGATGCCTAATAGTGGGATTGCTGGATCAAATGGTATTTCTATTTTTAGCTCTTTGAGGTATCTCCAAATTGCTTTCCACAGGGGTTGTACTAATTTGCAGTCCCACCAACAGTGTAAAAGTGTTCCAATCTCTCTACATCCGTGCCAGTATTTGTTGTTTTGGGACTTTCTGATAAAGGCCATTCTCACTGGAGTTAGGTGATATCTCATTGTGGTTTTGATCTGCATTTCCCTAATGATTAGTGATGCTGAGCATTTTTTCATATGTTTACTGGCCATTATTTTGTCTTCTTTTAAAAAGTTTCTGTTCATGTCCTTTGCCCATTTATTGGTGGGGTTGTTTGATTTTTTTCTTGATTTTCTAAAGTTCTACATATAGAGTTGGTGGTTTATCATCTGTACACATCCACCCTAAATACAAATATACACATGATACATATACAGAGACAACCTGTTTATCTTCTTAACCAATCATAATAATAAAAGCTGTTTTAGGAAGGCACAATTCTGATCAAAACTTAAATTATATTATCAGCGCACTTAAAAATACATTACCCGGAAAACATAATTACCTGATAGCAGTCTCCTTTAAGATTGTCTAAGACATCACCGCACGTTTTTCGCATGTATTTCTTACATCCATCAATCACCATTTGGTCAATGTCCGAAACAGGTTAAGGAGAATTTGGGTGTATCAGAGAATTCTGAAATAGTAGTACTTCAAACAAAAGGTTAAGGCTGGGCACAGTGGCTCACGCCTATAATCCTAGCACTCTGAGAGGCCAAGGTGGGAGGATTGCTTGAGCTTAAGAATTTAGGACCGGTCTGAGCAAGAGCGAGACCTGTCTCTACTAAAAATAGAAAAAATTAGCTGCGCGTGGTGGCATGTGCCTGTAGTCCCAGCTACTTGGGAGGCTGAGGCAGGAGGATCGCTTGAGCCCAAGAGTTTGAGGTTGCTGTGAGCCATGATGACACCACTGCACTCTACTAGCCCAGGTGACAGAGCGGGACTCCATCGCAAGGAAAAAAAAAAATGAAGCAGAGAAGGCCAAGAAGACAATCCTACCAATTTAAAATTAAAAAATAAATAAAAAGGTTAAGACAAACATAAAGGTTTTATAATACTAATTTGGGTGTCACAAGTTAAAAAATAAGACAGTGATTTTATTTTCACACCAAGGACATTCAGAAGGAACTGAATTTTCTTTTCTTCTCATGAGATGGCTTTGGAAAGCCATTAAGGAAACTGCTGAGTAGTAGACATGGCAGCAAAGTCACTTGCTCTTTAATCCTCAACTAGATTATCCCTGCCTCTTGCTGGTGGCCGCGTAAAAATCTACCAGCACTAAATAGAAATGTCTGTTCAAGGTAGACGATGTAACACATCTGCCTAGAGTATGTGGTAACTTGAGTCTCAAGACACTAAAGGAAGGAAGGAAAAGCAGCCCACTGAACTCATTCATTCTCTTATACAACAAAGGATATCTCTACCATAGTGACCATCTTTGGTTTCAGTTTGACTATTTCACATAATATGCCCCCATCTCCACCTCCCAGAATCAGTACATCTTTGCCAGTGTAATCTTCTTTGCCACTGCCCATGATGGCCCGGGTATATGCCAAGTCACTCTCTGCCAAATCTAGAAAAGAGAAACAAAGATCCAAACTGGTGACTCTACCCGAACACACAAACTACGTGGCCTCACCACACTACAAAGTGCTAGAATTCAGCCCAAGATGTAAAATTTTCATTTTCAATCTTTAAAAACTTTCAACACTGTATAGGTTTTTTTTTTTTTTTTTTGGATTGAGGACCTTTTCATCAACCCTGATCCTCTGACACCTAATACAAATGGACATTAGTTGATGGGAAGAAAATCTAGTCTTAAGAAATGTGCTGACATGCTGAATAATTAAAAGAAATTCTATTTTTGATACTTGTTAAACCTTGGTAAGGAAATAAAGTAAAAAAAAAAAAAAACAAATTACATCTTAACAGATGAAATATGATGTCTGAGAGTTGCTTCAAAATGAGAGGGACAAGACTGGCCAGGAATTGATAGCTGTTGATGCTCAGTGGTGAGTACATGTGGGTTCATCACACTAGTTTGTCTACTTAGGTTTGAATTTTTCCATAACAGTTTTTTTTAATTAGCAATTGCATTTTCTTTTGAAATACAATCCAAATACTCAACATTAAGGAAGCAATGTCAAGACAAGGTTTACATGAAAGCCCAGACAATCTACAGATTAATATGATATAAATGTACATCTCAAAGAACAGCAGAATCAAAGACAAACTTGGACAAATCCACAACAGCAACGTCCAGAAAACATCCAACATATCACCCCTTGGTTATGCGATTGAGGCAGGGATGGAGTACTTACTAACATCCCCGCTAAGGATGAGAATATTTCCAAATTGCTTTGAGTGTAGAATTTTAATGTTCTGATAAGGTGAATCTTCATCATACATCACTTCATCTATGTCGTATTCAACCAGGCGCCCATCAGCGGTGGGCCAGTATCTGTCGATGGCCCCTCCTCGAACTATGGGTGGTAATCTGGAAAAAGAGGGAAACAGGATCGTGCCTTACTAGAATACCCCCTTACAATAGGGCCTGGAACGAAGACGGTACAAAAGAAAGCCCTATGGCTGCAGGCAGACTCCTGAAGAGCAGAAAATGAATCCAAAGCTTGGACTTTCAGTTTTGTACAATCGTGGCCACCACCAAATGTCGACAACTATTATGCAGAGGAGTTTACTTTTTTCAAAAACCTTTCTGGCATGCTTCAGACTTCACACTTCACCAAATACTCAAGCAAGTTATGCCTCCTAAGACCTCCTATGTTACCACATTGCCATTACCACATTCACACACGTCCTTTATAGCTGTTCTGCTCTTGAATACAGGTTCATCTGTGCATTTTGCTTTTTTTTTTTAGCCTCACATAACCTAGAAACTTTTTTTTTTTTTGAGACAGAGTTTCTCTGTGTCACCCTGGGTAGAGTACAGTGGCATCATCAGAGCTCACTACAACCTCAAACTCCTAGGCTCAAGCAATCCTCCTGCCTCGGCCTCCTGAGTAGCTGGGACTACAGGCATGCACCACCACGCCCAGCTGATTTTCCCATTTTTAGTTGAGATGGGGTCTCGCTCTTGCTCAGGCTGGTCTTGAACTCCCGAGCTCAAGCGATCCTCCTATCTCAGCCTCCCAGAGTGCAGGATTACAAGCGTAAGCCACTGCACTGGGCCCCAGAACATTCTTTTTTTCCCCGGTATGTTTCATGACATTTATATCTCTGAAAAGTACAGACCAGGTGTTCTGCTTAAAAAAACAACAACAACAACAAAAAAAAACACCCCCTCCTGTGGGTAAAGGTCCTAATCCCAAAACAAACCTTTACTAGTGGTTTTAGCATCTAGAAGATTATTACCTGAACCAATTATTACTAGAGTGGCTGCAAAATGATGATTTTCTGATTCTATTCTTTTTGTAAATACTATTTTTGATAGGGTGAATGTACTAAAAACTACCAGCAGAGGACACTAAATGACAAGGGAAGAGGGACCTAGGAAAGGGGCTTGGCAAATCTAACCTGAACACAAAGAAAATGAAAACTCACCACACACATAACACAACCTCGTGCGAGTCCTGTGTTCTCAAACACAGTGGTGTTGAACAGTACAACGGCAGGATGCACAGCTGGGATACACTACCTCTGACTTACTCTTGTGAGTCTCTTTCCACTGCCGGCTCACCTGCTTCCAAGACTGCCGTCTGAACCTGTCACAAGTTAACAAGGCTTTCTATAAGGAAATACTACCATCTGCAAAGAGCACTGAGACTGAGGAAGCAAACTCCCATGAACTCTCATCTAATCCTAACGACTCCTGATTTAACCATTTCTTAGCCTTTTAAGTGAAGAAATTCAGCTTTCAAAATGTTGGGCAGAGCACAGGTTTTTCTTGTAAATGATAAAATATGAAGCACCAGTCAGGATAACCCCCAGAGAACAGGCAAATAGCACTAGGAGGAAGCCTCTTCTACCCCTGATGGTGGGGAGTAGAGGTGAGAGAGTGAGCCACCTGCAGCACTGGATGAAAGTGACAAATATAAAGTCACCCACTTTCAGGGGAGGAAACCCACTGCCTGGTTGACAGCCAGTCAGCCATAGGCAATTACTACATTATGACGAACTCACTGAAAATAAACGACGCCTATTCTCAATTGCGTCATTAGTGCCTTGGTCAAGGTGAAGAGCTGTTGGCAACACCACGGTTTTTTAAGACTGGCAAATAAACAAGGATCTTAACAGGATGTGGAAGCCATTACCTTGATGAAGTGCTTAAACCTAGCATAAAGTGCATCTCCTTATAATGGGCTACCAGGAGACACCGTGGAGCCCTGCAGAACTTGTTTCAACCTTCACTGCTGAAAACTGAAACTGGACTGTAGAAAGTCAGGTGGAATATGTCCTGGGCCTCAGGTATCCGTGCAAATTCCAAGAATTGTTTTTTAATAAAACTTATCTGACTTTCTTATTCCATTTCATTTGAAAGTAGAATACGAAAATAAATTCAAGTAAATTCCATGGCTTCTTAGTCGAAAATTCAGATTTAATTCATCAGCCAAAGGAGAATAATAATTTCAGACAATGTTAGTGAGTTATTTGTTAATGATTTAATCTCTAACAATGTCATTCGCCAGATTAAAAAAAAACAGTGCAGTCCTTGTCCTTTTGAGGCCAAAAACAAAAGGCCTACAAGGAATTCTGAACTTTTCATTCTTTACACTCTTATTTTATGAAAAGATGTAAAAACCGTGATAAGCAAAAATAAGTTCTGTATTTTGAAATAAAAATCTAAAGCTTTACTCCATTCCCACTTAGAAAACTCCTACACCAAAAAAAACAAAAGTCAGACTTCTCATGAATGTTGAAGCCCCTAAGTGCATTCTATTTTCTCACTCCTACAATTAACCCTGATTAAAAAAAAAAACATCAGAACATGTTTTGCTGAGGGCCAATTCATTACAACCTAAGACATTTCTGACACCGTGAGAAACACTGGAAACCTGTTCTGGCTGCAGATAAGGAAAACTCCGCAAACAGGAAAAGATGAAATACCCAGAAAGTGGCGTGAGTGTGTTTTAAAGGATGGGAAAGGGGAAGAGATGTGGCCGAGGCCCCTAAACTGAGCTTGAGTCGGGTAAGAGAGTCTAGGTGCTCTGACAGATCTCAAGAGAGGGCAAGTTCTGCAGTGTGTCACATTCTTTTCGCTTTAAGCTTTCTGCTTTCCTTTCTACCTACCAAGGTTAATTACTTTGTTATCTTACATCTGCCCTGGAGCTTTCCTATGGGCTGATCAAATTTAGCATGGTGAGTCAGTAAGCACTTAAACATCCTAGCTCTTGCCAGTAAGGATTCCCTCTTCTCGAAAGTGCATGGACTAGAGAAAACTGTATTCTGGTTGCTCCATCTTGGTAAAGTCCCTCTGTGTCTGTCTCTGCATCTATGACGTTAACTTTATGGACAAGGGACAGGCCTCCTATGCCTCACAGCCTAATGAGAAGCCACCAAGGCAGGGCAAGAGTAAACTGCCCTGCAATGCATGCTGTGTATCCCAAGCACTTGTTAACTCCTGTGACATACCAGACCCTATTCCCTCAAGCAAATGCTAAAACTGCTACCTTCTATCAAAGTTCTTGCAAAATCTGACACTACTGGTAAACACTTCAGTGCTGTCCAACAGAACTTTCTTCAATGATGAAAATGTTCAATATTTGTATTGTCCAATATGGTAGTCACTAGCCACTCACTAGCTATCAACATGAGGCTAATGCGACTGAGGAACTGAATTGTTTATTTTAATTAATTGAACTTTAAATAGCCACATGTGGTTAGTGGCTACCCTACTGGACAGGGAAAGCTTCATTTTCTTCATTATCATTTGAAAATAATCTACCTATGGCAGCTCAAGGTAGATGCCCTTAAAGTTTTCTTACTTGAAAGCCTCGAAGCAAATTTGTTCACCCTACCCTGTCAGAAGTCTCCTAAAATTGCTTAATTCTACCCTGGGGCCCAGAACCCTGAGCACAGAAAAGTGTCCTTTTCTCCTTCCTGAAGGGGTTGGGGGTCAGGAGTTTTCCAGCCTACCTTTGACTGAGGCAGCGGCCCCATCTAGGTCTCCGCTTTCTACAGTTCCAGCTCCTTGAAGTCACTCCCTATCTCCCTTCTGCCTTTGTTTCATTTTATCCAGCATTTCTGTGTGTGTGTTCATACATTTTGTCTTGTTTTGGTGTGAGGGGCCCAGTAGTTCAATGTGTTGTAAGACACACACGTTGACTTTGATCTTTTCCACATCTTAAGCAGACACTACTGGGGACAACACTGCCATTCCGATTAGTTTACCAATTAAACAAACGTAAGAGGACATTCAAGAGTAGACTTACCGCTTCACCCGCCCAGTACTGTCCTGGTTCAATTCTTTCATTCTTTCTTCAACTTTGTTCAAAAGCTACAATTAAAAGAAATGAATGGGCTTATAGATTGAGTTGTGCGGAACAGCTAAATTACAGAATCACAGACCAGAAGACTGAGGCCGTGCTGACAGAGGAGTATGGGCACATACACCTGTCCCCCTCCACCCTTGCAGCAGCCTCCAGGCCTGGCCCAATGCCACCCTCCCACGCCAACTATCCCTCATGGTGCTGACCTAACCTTAGTCTCAGCAACACAACAAGGGAGGGGAAGTCTAAAGGGTGCTGCCCCTATAAAATCCTGGCTAAAGGTTTTATATATTCTCTCCAGTGGAAAGTAAAGTCATTACTCATACTCAGGCAGTTAAAGGGGAAAGCTGACAGCCAGGCTCCTAAAAACAACTGACGAACAACTACTTCTTTTCTAAAACCACTTCTCTGGAGGGAGGAAAGTTTAAAATTAAGTTAACTGGGAAGTCAGCAATGAAGAGAAAACAATTTTAATGTCATTAAGCTAAGTGGACATTATGATTCTTAAGCACTTGAGTAAATAACGATGAAAAACCGACACTGTCAATTTCTTCCTTGCTCTGCGCATCACCGTCGTAACTCTGAAGGTCCAGTAACACCAATCCATGTGGGTAAATTCTCAAGTTGGCAAAGCTACAAAGGAAAGAAGAATTTTAAGGTTAGGAATTATACCATGGCACTCAAAAGAAAAAAGATGCCACCCCCATTAAGAAAAAAAGACCACTGCCCTTTATTTCTCTAAATTACACAGTTAATCCTTTTGTTTTCTTATTAGGGCCTCTTCTTAAGGGAAGAAGCTACCAATCATTTATATGGAAGATTTTAAAGGACGTCACCAAATGCTAGGTTTTTCAAAACTGGCTTTCGGGCCCAGAAATTGATTCAGTAGCGGTTCTGTGAATCTGATTTTTTAAAAAAGTTCCCCAGGTGATTCTGCCAGGTTTAAGAGGAAGGAAAGGTGGAGAAAGGCAAACTGGGTTCTCCCAATTAACCTTCAGAGTTCAAACCAGAGCCATTCCCCCCATCCCACTGCAAGCCAGCAGCGGGTAAGTTAATTTAGTAGGGGGTTGGGGAGCGGCAAACTCCAGCCCTACAGCCTGCAAATCCAATCCCGCCCACAGAAGGCTTTTGTAAAGCCTGCAGGCTAAAAATGGCTTGTATTTTTAGAGTTGTTTTTTAAAAAAAGGAATGTGACAGTGACTTTAGGCAGCTCCTTATAGAAAGTCTCCTGATCCCCTAATTTAGTGGATCTGATCAGCCCTTTTTTATGAAATAAATATATTTGAGTGTATCGCATGCAATAAAAATGTGTTTGATACTTTTGTTTCGATTATATGCATGTATTTGTATTGCATATACACGGACGTGTATTTCCAGGGTTATGATATAAGATTACTTTGTACTATAACCTGTGGTTAAAGAAACATTTAAAAAACACTAAATTAGACAATGAATTCTGTTCAGAGAATACAAGCAGTGTGCCTGGATTTAAAAATAAATAAAACCAGCTATTTTTTACCTTCAGCCATTAAATGGCCTCAAAATCAAGTTCAGGCCCAGACACCACGAACTCATCTACACCTGAAGAAGTAGATAATCTTTCTTTCCCCCTGCATCACCACCAGCAGCAAAAGAGGAGAGAGGCCTGGAGTAAAGGACAGAGAAATGCCACCCCCAGGGACACATTCTCAAGTCTATACTGAGTCTGTGTTCCCGGGCAAAAAAAAAAAAAAAGAGAGAGAAATGCCACCCCTTAACCACTTGGGTGGGTCTAGTATGAACACAGAATGCTGGAAGTTGGGGTCAAGTACCAAACTCAATAGGAGGTCCTAGGGATACAAGCAGAAATAGAGAAAAACAAGAGTGCCAGGTGGGGCTTTGGAGAAATACAGATGTCTGGGCCCAGTGGTCTCAATCTCTGGGAGGAATGGCTGGACATGGGTATTTTGTGAAAGTTCTCTCAGGAGAGAGATTCTAATGGGTAGCTAGGTGAGAAGCATTGCGCTCCCGCCCCCTCCTAGAAGGTGTCAAAGAAGAAAACAAATACCTGGATGCCACCCCTCACCCTCTGCCCCGCTCTCTGCTCTTCCCCCATCTGAAGAAGAGCACTCTAGGCTGCCTCACCTGCCGTTTTTGTTTGTGTAGGTTGCTAAATAGCCGTGGTCCTGCCAGGTATGCACCGACTCCGCCATCCCCTGTTCCTGGAAAATGGACTGGAGGCCTTTTAGAATGGTCTCACCATCAGCTAGAACAGAGAGAGAAGACAAGACGGTCAGGAAGAAGTGGCCAGAAGGAAAGCCAATAAGGCAGGGTCTGACAACTGAACCTTACAAGAAAACCTGAACGAAGTTGCCGGCATCACTTATCCCCCTCTATCATGAGCTACAAACAGTCCGCACCCTGCAAGGAGAGGCTACACAGCTCACCAGGTTACACAATAAAAACACAAAAACCGACCACAAGTAGCTGTGCCAAGGATGCGGACAGATGTTCAGCCTAACTAGAGACAGCATAACAGAATATTCAGCCCGACCAGAAATCAAAGAAATGCAAATAAATGCACATACAATAAATGAGATTCTACTTCAGGTCAGATAAATTACTGAGGATACACAGTACTAGAAAGGGGATTACCATCCACTGTTGATGGGTATCATAAAGACTTGAAAACTTTTGATTTTCCAGGTGTTTTACAAAAACGGTGTGCTGCTTTCTAAGTGGCAAAAAGATAGTTATGCTCAGTAACATAGTTCTAAATGGTAGAAACTGGACAACGATTCCATACAAGACAACCTGCTGGGTTGTCTGTTTCCGCCACCCCACCCCACCCACATGGTCCCAAAGCCAATCCTTCTGTCTCCCATTCTGCCAGCCCCGCCCCCAAAGGTAGAGCTCAGCGTCCCCAGATAGGACTAAGGTCAAGGTTACAAAAAATCGCATTAACCTCTGCAGGTTCACTTGAAGCCAAAACCTTCAAGAACATCCAACATCACGATACTTAGAAGGACAAAATGCAATTGTTCTTCTCTAGCCCTATCTGCGAAGCAGGCATTCCCCGATAAAGGTAAAATGAAGAACCACAATGTGACAAGAGGAATTGCTCTTTATCGTCCCGCCAGCCCTCTGCAGGCTGGCTCCCCGTGAAGGAAAAAAACAACATAGCCTGGAAAGCATCAAAACAAAGAAGCATCTCTGTGACCTGAACAGAGGCAAAAGGAAAAAAAAAGATTCACAGCTGACTGCAGTGCAGTTTCCCCAGACAATTACATTAGAATTCCTGCCAGGAACAATTCATAAGTAGTGCCGAACCTACAGCTGGGAAGTTAAGGATTTTGTCACTATGCCATGTAGAGTCTATCTCCAGTGACTTCAGGAACCGTGTCCAAGACCATTCCAGCACACAGTAAGAATGAAGGCTACCAAAGGGGGGGCGGGGGTCAAAGGCCAAACTGGATAGCAGATGTGCTTATTGAGGCCTGCACAGACTTTTTAAAAGTGTGAATTAGTTGCTGTTTAAAAATCAGAAGATTTCATCATCCTCTTCCACTGTATTGGTAGAAATGGTGGCCTCCAAAAAGATATGTCCACATCCTAACCTCCAGAACCTGGGAGTGTGACTTTATTTGGAAAAGGGTCTTTGTAGATGTAAGTAAGTTAAGGATCTCACAATGAGAGCATCTGGATTATCCAGGTGGACCCTAACCCAATGACAAGTGCCCTTACAAGAGACAAAAGAAAAGACACAGGGAGAAAGAGGGGCAGGTGATATGAAGATGGTGGCAAGAGGCTGGAGTGATCAAAGGGCTACAAGCCAAGGAAAGCCAGGAGCCCACCAGAAGGTGGAAGAGGCAAGGACTGATTCTCCCCTAGAGCCTTCAGGGGAAGCATGACCGTGCCACACCTTGATCTTGAACTTCTGGGCCTCCAGAACTGTGAGGGAACAAATTTCTACCATTTTAAGCCATGCAATTTGTAGTACACTGTTACAGCAGTCCTAGCAAGCTAATGCGCCCACCAAAAATTCACATTTTCAACTTTAACAAACAGCAGCAAATGGAATAGGAAAAATGGCAGTGAGGCCATAATTTAATGTTTGGAATCATCAGAGCCATTAGGACAGCCCAACCCAAACTCAGATAACATTTAGAACAAAACTAGATGGCAGAGTGTACCTCCAAACCCCCAAACAGGAGTGGGTGGAAATAAAATGGGACACAGACCAGAGACCTGTCTGGTACTAGCAATTGTGTGAGAGGAAAAAGAGAAAGCAAAGGGACTTCAAACAGCCCCGAGAATTAGAGGAACCCCCACCCCAAAAAAGTTACCAACAGGTGTTCACCCCCAAAAAAGGAGTTTCCTCCCCTCAAAATGCAGCACAGCACCCAGCAAGCCAAAGTAAGGATGCAGCTGAAACCCACTGAGAGAGAAGGGGACCTGGGCAGGGCCAGATAATGTCAGGGTGGTAAAGCCCTATGGATGGCCAAAATGAAGATGCTTCCAAGGAGAAAGCCCCACATCAGGGAGACACTACTGCAATCCACATCACAGGCCTGTGGCAACACAAGCATCTATGAACGCCAGCAGCAGCCCAATGAATCACTAAGTTCTCAGTCATTCCTAGCAAAACTGTGCCTTTGGGAAACTCATTTGGCAGAAAATAATCTAGCTTGCTTTGCTATTCTGAAATTGGTTTCAGGAAATTAAAAGGGAAGGCCTGAATTATATCCCCAGAACTGTGGTGTTTTAAGACTGAATTCCACCTCCCTTCAAAAAAGAAAAATTCTGATTTCAAACTTGATAAAATGAACTAACCTTGTTCAGTTTGTGTTCGTCACCAAAGCATGGTGGGTCAGCCCACTGTGGAGGTGACTGAGCGCGCCCAGCCCGGCAGAACTTACCCTGAATATGAAAGGCACTCTGAAATTATGCAATCCCTCCTTGGCTAGAACAGATGTTTTCTGTTTTGAAAGTGTATAAAACAAGTCATCACTCTGGGTAAACTGCCTCAAAGACTGGGTTCTGTTGGCACATTACAAAACGGAACACAAATCCCCCATGCTGGTGAAGGAACAATCTAGGCAGGGCCACCCTGTGTGTGATTGACCAGGCTGTGCAGTGAACAAGGACTCCGGCCTGGGGGCTGAGCTGCGGTGAACTCCATCCCGTGGGCCAGGGGAATGGGGTGTCTTTGTCTGTTCTACGCAAAGGCCTTGACTGCTGGCCAAGCCCAGCACGGCGGCCATCCCCTTTTCCTAACTGGCACAATTAGTGGAAAGGCACCGTGTGGGATAAAGAAAGCCCTCCAGCCAGGTTTCAAACTAAACAAAAAACTTTACAAAAGAAACTCAATTTGAAGTGTTACTTATTTCCACACTATGGGCTTCCCCCCACAACCGGTGCAGTAAAAACAGGCCAAGTCTGAATTATTTCTGGTAGTTCATTCACCTACATGGCCAGTTTGTTTGTGCAGGCCACCTGGTTCCTGTGGGCATCTGAGTATGCCAGCCCTGCCAGGAAAGGTGTCTGTAGGGCGTTGTGGGGACAACGCTGTTGTGCCCACTGTCACCTCACTTCATACCCACCTTCCTCCTGATCCTCCCTGCCCCCCCATCACCCAGGCTGCTCCTAGCCCTTGGGGAAGACTCCAGAAAGGGGAACTGGAGCTGAAAACTACCTGGTAATATCTCTTTTCCAAATCAGAGTTTTAAAGTGAAAACTACAAGCCAAAGCGACAAGCTCTGCTAGGCTTACCGAGGCGGCTCACTTAGTCATCTTGACCTGAGATGCTCAATAAATGTTTTACAGGTAAATGAAAAATTATTTCGTTTGGCTGAATTCATGATCTTTATTACCATATCTTTGCAGAGTTTCTAGAACATCCAGACCAGTTGTTTTCAATCCTAGGTATGTATTATAACCACCCGGGGAGTTTTTAAAAATTCCAATGCCACACAGCTAGACCAATTAAGTAAAAATTCTAGGGGTGGGACCCAGGCATCAGTATTTTCAAAAGCTCCCTGGGAAATTCCAATGTGCAGCCACGGTTGAGAACCACTGATCTAAACTACCTGATAAAAAAGAAAAAGAAATCCCCATCTTCATACTAACTACACTCAAGTCACCAAAAAGTTTTATTAAATATAAAATGTTCGACAAAACAGAAGGGCTGAAAAAAGTTCAAGCTCTCTACTAACTGAAGCCACAGGTAATGTCACATGCCCCCCCCACAAAAAAATGCTTTGCAATTTCAAATTTCAACATTCATAACTGTCTAGTACAGAACTTGTAAAATGACCAAACAAATCAGACTTGTTCTATAGGGGCTCCTCAATATTGGGGGTGAGGTTGACAGTACGGTAGGCCTGTCCTGTCCCTCACAGGACTTTGGCAACCTTACCCACTAATTATCAGTTAATAGCGCCCCTTGTCAAAAAAAGACCCACACCCCCACTGCCCCAGGGGTGGAAGAAGGGCAACACAATGTCTTGAGAACTACTAGATGCTCTACACATGGGTGAAAATGAGCCTGACCAAAGCATACCCAAATTTGGGAACACAGAAAATCCGAAAATAGATGTGACCGCTAAAAAAGATAACCACATCGCTTTCAAGGAGACATGGTAATCCAAACTAGGCCAATAAAATGTTGTTTGGCAGAAGTTCTTAGAAAATTTACGTCAATGGTCAGGCAAGAATGATGTATTATAACTGGTGTTATCACTCAGAACCTACAACTCAAACATAGTGACCTCTCCCAGGGCAAAATGTGTCCTTTGTCTACTGAACAACGCAATGCCCCCATTTCCAGACCACTGCCTGCTTTGTGTTTGTTCAACAATAAGTTAAAATGAATCAACTGGTCCAAACTAAATGCACCACTACACCAAAGGAAAGGAAGACAGGAAGGGGGAGAAAAAAGAATCAAGGCCTAAGTTTCACCTCCCTGCCTCATTTTTTCCCAGGGATCCATTCTTGGAGAACATCATTCCTCTGACCCTGAGGATCAGCTCCAGATGGCTGAAGCCCAAATCTGTACAATCCAGCTGGAACCTGCTTCCCATGCAACTGCCCACTGCACTATTTCAATCACAGGTCTGAGATCAAAATCAGGCTTGTGACTTCCCTACTCCCACCAGCCACTCAGATCCCCATAATCCCCTCCTCCAAGCTTTTCCCACAAATCCCACCATAGCCTCTCTACGCCACCCAAACTCGTTGGCCAGGACACTCTGCACTTACACACCTAATTTCCTCAAATTAGGAAAAGTGGGGACACTACTTTGTAGGGTTCTTGAACAGAACCCAGAATCAATGTTAGTTCCCCCTCCATCCCTCATGGTCTTACGCTGCTATTTAATCACTGATCTGTATTATGGGCAGCCCTGTGTAAGATCCGCTGTACTGACCCAACCTCAGTAGCCAAGGAAGTCATGCTGAATAAAAACCCAAGACACCATGTGACCTGGCAAAAAGACAAAAAACATGCTTCGGTTATATTCCTGGTCCTCCTTCAGCTTTGAGAGGCTAAATGCTCCTTAAACTGAATTCAACTAGAGGCTGCCCTAAGGAAATATGCAATTCTCACCTATCCAGAAAAAACTCCAGACTCCCTCCACTGTAACCCTGGCTTACAGCTTTTTGTTTCAACTTCAAAAACTTCAGCTAGGAAAACTCAGGCCAAAGGTACACTGGACTGTGTGCAGGCTCTTTCTGAAGGCCACACAATCCCAAGTGTCTTGTGTGTGGACTTCACCCCCTGTGCGGAGCCAAACTCCACCAGCTAGCTCAGCCTGCCCTGCCACAGGCCAGAGCCTTAATACCCTCCTCTGCAACACGAGGGGCTTGCAACAGATCTGCCTTCGCATTCCTTTCAGCTCTCTCACATTCAAGTAGCACCTGGCTTATGAAACCAGGAGATGAATTTCTATTCTTGCCAAGTGTATTTTTAATTATGAAGGCTGGAAATTCCACACCTCACTATCAAGCTCCTACCGCCCATTGCTTTGCCTCCTGGGTCTCTCCCACACGGGCCCCAAGGGATGGTTAATCATTCCCATCTTCGCGTCATGCCAAAGTGATGAGGCCCACAGCCTAACCTCGTCTCCAGCCCACCTACTACTCCAGCAACTGCAGGTGCTGCTCCTAATCCACCAAGATTTCCAAAGCTCCCTGCCCTCACTCGCACTTTATTCCCACCCCCCTTACCACCTACCGCGCAGGTCCACCTGCACCCCTCCTGCCTGCTTTCAGGGATATCTGCATTATTTGTCTCTGAGGGAACATGGCCCAGAAGCGGCCGGCAACAGATCCAGTCAGCAACTCCCTGCAAGGGGAAGTATAAATGCAGGTGTCCTCTTCCCAAAACCCCAGACTCTGATGCCAGAGAATCTAAGAGCAAGGCTCAGGTTCACATGTAAAGCAGCTTTCTGGTTTTTCTTGATAGACCCCCGAAACCTAAGAGGAAGAAAGGGAAACTGGATTCCAATCCAGCTGGAAGTCATTCAGGTAGCTACTTTTTTTTGTTGTTTTTGATAGAGATGGGGTCTCGCTCTTGCTCAGGCTGGTCT
>RJWJ010025181.1:0-24147 GCA_004363605.1 Indri indri
CATCCACTGCAATAACAATATTCAATATCAAAAAAGTACTGAATACCAATGGGAAAATGACTGGCTTAACTTATTAATTGCTATAAACAGCAATATATGTTTTATCTCATGTTTTGGACACAATTTTCCCAGTACTAGGTACAACTAAATGTGGTAGATAGACTATATTAATATCTTCCAATGAGCATTGATGTAGGAAAAAATGTTGAAATAGTGAACATAAATACAAATGATTAAGATAATATTCAATATAGCAAGTAATGAAATAACACCTGATGTGGGATACAATCTACGTGGAATATCACAAAAGGGACAGTTTTTCAGGAATGAACAGTTTCGATCTTTAAAATTCTGACTGCAAATGCTACATTTTCAATAGAACCTCAATATGTGAAGACAAGGTTTTGATTTAATAACTCGCTCACAGTGTATTTAGTTTATACATTTGCTACAATAAGGAATTAGGTCTAAATAAGACTAAAGGTCAACCTCCTAAGAACCCACAACCACTGAAACGTATGCGGATTTCTCAATGTCAAGACCTAAGAGATTTCTAAAATAAGCCTCACTTTCAAAGTGGAACAAGAATAAATTAATTGATGAATAATTGCTTGTAGGAAAGTGAATAGTTTACCCAAATCACGAAGCATAACTAAGAGGCTAGGAGGGTATTTCAAACTGAAAGAGCTACAAGTAGAACTACCATTTGATCCAGCAATACCACTATCAGGCATCTACCCGAAGGAACAAAGACATCTGCACTCGAATATTTATGGCAGCACAATTTACTATAGCAAGGATGTGGAAACAACCCAAGTGCCTGTCAATCCATGAGTGGATTAATAAAATATGGTATATGTATAGATTGGAATACTACTCAATTATAAGAAACGATGGTGATATAGCACCTCTTATATTTTCCCGGATAGAGCTTGAGTCTGTCCTTCGAAGTGAGGTATCACAAGAATGGAAGAATAGGCACCACATGGACTCGCCATCAAACTGGCACTGACTGATCAACACTAAGGTGCTCACGGGGTAGTAATATTCCTTGGGGATAGGGGATAGGTAAACTCACAACTAATGGAAGCGGTGAGCGTTGCAGGGGGGGAAGGGCACGTCTCAAATCATGGTTGGGATGTGGCAAAGTCATAACATGTAACCAAAATGTTTGTACCCCCATAATATCCTGAAATAAAAAGAAAAATGAAACGATGTAAAGAACTAATTTGCTCTTATAATTACAGTCTCTCTTGGTAGATACGAAAAAAAATGATCATGGGAAAATGATGTCAAGACAGTAGAAATAAAAAATAACTACAAATAGCAACATAAAATTGAGTAAAAGAAAATTTAGGTTAAGTATCTCAAAACAACTGTGTACACTAACATGTCAACCTACAGAACACTTTTTCAAGGGAGATCCTCAAAGCACCTGTGGCTGAGTGATTTAAACATGAAGTGAGAAGAAGACTGAAAAATATACCATAAAGAACAACTTCTCTTCAGCAAAGGAATATATTGGATGACTTAACATCATCTGTGATGCTGCTGCTACCATATGTGTGGCACCGTAATGAGACTGAAGGAAAACAGTGACGAATCCAGGGAAGTATGAGAGCGTACATGTATAACATACATATATGCATATAGATAACATATATTAATATGTATGTTTGTGCCTATCTATTACAGTTTTCTATTTCTTAATTCATCTATCATTTAAAAATTAATGGCCCAAGGAAGAAATTTCTTTCTTGAGATTAGTGTTTCCAGGTAAACATTTCATAAAGGTAGGCTTTTTTTCCCCTGTTCAATTTAAAGAAAGGGAAATTTAATCCCCTTCCTTGTTTATTTTCCTGAACATCACTAAGATCTGTTCGGCACAGCTAATTTAAGTCACCTCCTTAAAGAGTTTTATTTTCTTCTATTTGTTTCTCTTTAAACAATTACAAAAAGAAGCAAATGGTGCTTTCTGTAATTTCTCTTTGAAAAAGTATTAAACCTAGTAGTAACAGTTCATTGTGAGGTGAACAAAAGGATGTCTAGAGGCAAGGAGTGCAATGAACCCCACTTCAGATACAGTCTAGTGAACAGACAATGCAGAACGAATGGGGCCATTTCTCTGCTCAGCGCTAAGCACAACCTACAGAGCTTTCCTTTAGGGCTTACCTGAATTGTTCCTTTCCTCCCCCCTTCACATACTTCAAGCTAAAAGCAACGTTTCCTTTGGTGGGAACACAGGGCAAGAGGTGAAACCATTGATAGAGACACAACGTCACTGGTTCCCCAGATCTGTTAGAGATAAGTGGTACCAACCATGGTACCCTTTCATCTCGGATTTAACAGGGAGTCCCAACTCTTATAAATTAAAAGGACAAACCAAAAGGTTATCCTTATTTAACTAATATTTCTTTAACAAATATGAATAATTAGAGAACAAGAATAGTACATAAAAATAGTTGTTTGCCAGTTATAAAAAGAAAGAAAAAGCATAGAGGAGATCCTCTATCATTTGCCATTGGATCTGTTATACTAACAGTTAACTGTCAACCTGAATAAAACAATTCAATAATGCAAATAATCTTATCTCATTGGTGTAAAAATATGCATTCTAAGTTTGTGAGACTAGAGTTGGAAAAATAATATAGTATTCCTATGTCAGAATTTAATATGTGATATCCCTAATGTTCAACTTTCTTGAAAATGTTACCTTATTTTTCCAAGGATAAAATTTACCCGAATCAAAAATGAGTGAATATCATATCAGAATTTTACAGAAAATTTAAAGTCAAGTAAATATGGTAACTTGAGAATCTGTTATTTGCTAGGTAGCTAAAATCTAAACTTTCTTAACTTTGGAATTATACGCACAAATGCTTCAAGTTGTAATGGGAAGTTATTAAGTGGTTGGAGCTGTGTGTATTATTAGCTCTTGACATCGTTTTGAAATACTAGCAATATAGCATTCTCTATTTGCATAATTCTGAACTGATCCTTTTAAAACAATCATGCCCAGGTGCATTTTTAGAACATCCAGGTCCTAATTTGTTGACACTCCCAACAATTCTTATTATTCTTTGAGATTAGTGTTCCCATTTACTTAAGTATAATGAGTCATCTAGGATGACATATTAATCAGGGACTTTTTTTTCTTTTTCTTTTCTTAATGCTTAGAAAGATGTCCATAAATGAGTTTTTGTGACTTCATATATTCTTAAGTGACAATCCAGGAAATGAGGCTGTTTTATAAATACTGAAAGGACTTCCTTGCCATTCAAGTTTTTGGTGTGGTATTGACAGCGTTTACAGGAGAAGAACCAAGCCTTTGTTTCACACAGTCCACTGTTCCGTATCCCAAAATGGCTGGAAAGGCACTGGGTTAAGAACAGAGCCTCACACTGACATTTTCATCCTAAATCCCAAGAAGTAAGAAAATGATGATAGGAACGAAAGCAGAGTCGAGTGCAGTACAGCACAGTTCAGCAGGAGAATCGGTGGAAGAGATGTTCCTGCCCCCATACGTTCAATCCTCTATTTCTGGATAGCTGAGGTTCCATTATTCTGTATTCCACTGCATGCAGGTGAACAATTGGGTTTTACCCAGGACGTGTTCAGAAAATGGTGATTGATTTTCTTATTGACCACTCTGTTCCACCAACTTAGGAAATAGTACAGGTAGCATAGACAGATGCTTGATAATCCCCTGACAAAAGAATTAATGATCCCACAGATGAAGTATGTTCCACTTAGAGATAGTTTTTTTAACTCCATGTACTGCTCAAGTGTATATTCTCTCTGAAAACACAGTTTCTAGCTTCTTTACTGCATTACGGACACCTAATATAATATCCCGGTACATGGTAATGAAATGAAAAATAATGAATAGTCAGATGAAAGAATGAATACTCTTATGATGCAGAAAGAAAAATATTTGCATGAATGAGGCACCATTTCTTTTTTCCTCAAGTTAAAATGTGAGCAGTTTCAAGGTAGAGTGAAGTTAAAATAAATATACCATGTAGCAGGGCAGATGTATTCTTCCTTTAAACTATGTATATCATGTTGTGAGGGGATAAAACTGAAAAGGAAAATTGCATGTCATTTTGTTTTTCTGACTCAAACTTGTCATCAAAATTATATCAAAGTTAAAATCTAATCTCACTGTTTACTGTAACTATTACAACATAGGATAAACAAAGACGGGTTTACCATCATTTATCCTATGGATTATTTATTCTTATACATGAAATATTACTAAATCTGATGTATAGATTTTTTTAAAAAATGAAATATAGACAGAAATTATCCCAGAAAAATTAATGATTATGATAATAAAATATCATTTATAACAGATATAAATATCTTGCTTTTAAACTGTGTGGCTCTCAAAAAGGTGAAAAGAAACCAATCTATGCGGAAGGCATTGGGATAATAATATAGCACACTCTGAGGGCAAAGCAAGCAACCCGAGGAAGGATCTTAAATCAAAGAGCTGTTTCAAAAACTGAGCCTTGGTAACTCCAGTCAAGTGGCGGCTCTTGCTAAGATGCAAATCGGTTCCACCAGGAGGGAGTAGGGGCGACGGTTGGAACCAATGGTAAACTGAGGCAGAGCAGTGCATGGACTCAATCTGACTTCCAGAAAGTTTCCCAAAAATGACACTGAAGAACAGGCACCAGTTGGCTTCCATGGGGCATAGGAGAAATACCTAGTAGACCACTGTGAAATCCAAGACTTCTCCTCACATTCAAATAGGGGGTCCAAACTCTTACACTAAGAGATTAATTACACAATTAAATTTTCAAATATTTCAGCCTAAACTGAGAACTATTTTCTAGATACCACTAACTAGTGGAGTAGAAGATTTTACCAAAAAAAAAATAATATAAATGATAATAGTAATAATTTGTAACATGATTAAATAGCAACCGTATGTGAAGTCTGTGATAACAACTACACACAGATAATCTCATTTATTTCTTACAGCAACTTTATGAGGAGGCATCGTCACTCCCATTTCATAGTTAAAGAAATTGAGGTTTAGAGAGATTAAAGAATTTGCGGTTCATTGTAGTCTAGGTCCACCTGAGGATATGGGCCACGCTAATAATCATTAGACTTTATTCGAGGTTGGGTTTCAGTGCTATCTGGGGAAAGGTAAGCTGCTGGCAGAATACTCGCTGTACACAGTTAGGCAAGGATGGGTAGGAACTAGGGAAAAGTATTAATAGCTAGCAGGGAACATTGGGAACCTTGAGACTTGTCCCAATTTGGTTAGTATTGTTTTTCCTATAGGGATTAGTATTATTGATAATCCATTCTCAATTTATTCCTTTTTTTTTTTTTACCATTTTGCTACTAAAAATATAATTTGTGCCCTTTTAGTCTTCTATAACTTTCTTATTACAAGCTTATGAATACATATACACCAAGAATACAGATAATCCAAAAAGAGATGAGCCTGAAAATACGCTCTTACAAGCCTGTAAAACAAAACCAAAGAGGAACTTATTTTTAGGACTGATTCAATGTCGGATTTATCCACCTCCATGCATTTTCATTTGGACCATCTGTAATTCTATTTCTAGATACTTAATTGCATTTTTCCATTTGTAAAACCTGGGGGGAAATTATTGAATTATGAAACATAGAATTGTAATAATTCTCTTAGTACATGCTTTATTTATTTACTTTGTTTATTTTATAGTAGTATATATCCATATATTGTAGGTACCTTCAATCCTGAAAGCATTCGTTAATGACGATTTTCTGTACATGCATAATGTCAAACAGCTGGATAAAAACTGCAAATTTCCATCACTCTTTTGGAGTTCTTTTTAATTGATGCCACAAATACTGATATCTGGTCATTTCCAGGTGTGGTAGAGATGGCCGGCTGTACTCCAGGGTCTTTTCTTCTCTTCCTGGGCTCATAGATTAAGTATATTTGCCAGCCTATTTTGCAGTTTGGTAGGGTCAAATGACTGAATTCTAGCCAATGGAAAGGGAGTGAAACAAATACGCCACTTTAAGGCCTTGGCCACAAAAATCTGCCACGTACGTCCCTCCACATTTTCCCCCTTTCAACTAACCCAAACCAGAGTGGTGACCACAATGCTCACTCCAGGGCAAACGTGGAAGCCACTTAGTAAAGACAGCGGTGTTATGGTTACCTGTATCTCTCATCGTTGGTGTGGGGCAGAGAGGAGCAACTTCCTCACCCTAACCCTCAAGCTTCCTGTCACTAAACTACCTTATGAGCTACAAAAACTTCTAATGTGTTGAGCCCGTTAGAACTGATTTATTTTCACCGGCTACTCTGCCTTAAGCTACACTCTAGATAACTTGTTTTTTTTTTTTCTATTCTTGCAAGATGTTTTCATTTGGTTTATATTCTTTCAAGGACTGAATTCCATATTAGTTCTTCAATCACTTGGGGGGCATCTCTGGGGGCCATGAGAATATGCCTTGCAGACCTCCCCTGCCGGGAGTGGAATTAACCAAGGGCCCCAGACTGCACTGGGAAATCCATCACCTCATCTGAGCTGAGAACAAGCCTCCCACAGCTGCTCACGGACAGTGAACGAGTATGGCAGGAATACTAAGCCTAACCTGTTGCTGAAAGACCCGAGATCTCCCTGACAGCTGACTTTGGCCTGAAGACACCACAATGGCTTTGGCAAACTGAACCTTCCTTAAACCGCAGGGCGGTCTAGGGTAGGTCTCTCCGTGGTCTTCTCTATCTTCCCTTTCCCAGTGTCAGATTTGCATGGTGATGGGACGGCTCTCCTAGACTTACTCAGCTTCCCCAGCCGTACCTGGCTCCCTCTCTCTTTTCTTTCACACAGGAATTTCTCCTAATAAAAATAAAAATCTTTGTGCATAATTCTTTCTTGACATATGTTTCTCAGAGGACCTGAACTACTGCAGACCCTATCTACGAGCAAATGATACATGCCATTCATTACTCGGGATACATTTATTAGTTTCCTAGGGCTGCTGTAACAAAGCACCACAAAGCGAGTGGTTTAAATAATAGAAAAGGAATTGTCTCACAGTTTTGGAAGCTCTAAATCCAAGATCAAGGTGTTGGCAGGGTTGGGTCCTTCTGAGGGCTGTGAGACAAAATGTATTCTCAGCCTCTCTTCTGGTGGTTGGCAGGCAATTTTTGGTGTTCTTTGGCTTGCATTAATAGATACATCATCCCAATCTCTGCTTTCATTTTCATATGGCATTTTCCCTGTGTGCATGACTATATTCAAATTCCTCTTTTATAAGGACACCAGTCATATCGGATTAGGATCTGCCTAAATGCTTTCACCTTGACCTTATTATTTCTGTAAAGATTCAACCTTACAAATAAGGTCACGTTCTGGGTTACTGGGTATTAGGACTCCAGCATTCATTTTTTTGAAGGGAGGGGCACAATTTAACACATAACTCAACCATTAATCAATCACAAGATTATGTTTCCTAAAGGCTTAGCAAATAGCAAGTGACACAATCGTGAAACTATCTTTTTCGTAGCAGATGTCTTAACATGATAAAATCCACAAATAATATTAATAATGAATATAAAACATAGTCTATTATTTTTAAAAGTACTTTAAATCCTATGAGAACATGGTTAAATAGTTCACCAACCCAATGAAACTCTTTGCTGTGATATAATATTTACTAGAACACAATTCAGATATCAACCCAAGAAGCAAAACCAACAGATAGACCAAATTTCTGAAGAAACATTATGATGGTTAATTTTATGTGTTAATTTGACTGGGCCATGAGACAACTAGACATCTGATTAAACATTATTGCTCTGTGTTTCTGTGATGGTGTCAACCAGAAGAGATTAGCATTTAAACTGGTGGACTGCAAAAAGCATATGGCCCTCCCGAATGTGAGTGTGCGTGATCCAATCCATTTAGAACAAACAGGGGGAGGAAAGTTGAATTTGCTCTTTCTCTGCCTGACTGCTTGAGGTGGAACACAAGTCTTCTCTTCCTTTTGGTATTTCTTGTTCACAGGTCTTTAGACTCTGACTGGAATCTACTTATACCATATAGCCTAGGTGTGTAGTAGGTGCACTCCAGGTTTGTGTAAGTGCATTCCGTATGATGTTTGCACAATGATGAAACTGCCTAATGAGGCATTTCTCAGAAATTTCCCATTCTAAGCATTAGCTGGGACATTGATCTTCTGCCCTCAGTGCTCTTGGTTCTCGGGCCTTCAGATTCTAACTGGAATCTACACCACCAGCCCTCTGGCTCCCAGGCCTTAGGACTACACTACTGGCTTCCATGAGTCTTCAACTTGCAGATCATGGGACTTCTTAGCCTCCATAATCATAAATCAACACCTTATCATATCTATCTGTCTGTCTCCTGTTGGTTCTGTTTCTCTGGAGAACCCTGACTAATACAAGCACCTAGGAGATTACAGTTTTGAACTTTATTCAAATCACTTGACATGGAATTTTATTTGACACAATAGGTAACTTGGACCTTTTGTGGAAATTTGATATGCTAAAAGTGATTCGTTGTTTACTTTTTTAAATGAATGCATGTAATTTAATAAGACAATCCTGTTTAGAGATAATTACAGGTGTCCTACTATGTGTAGGGCATTGACCCTGTTCCTCTCTTCTTCCCTTAGGGCTTCATCAAACAAAGCAGACAGAACAGAATAAATTACTCAGTGTCTATTGTTTCGTTTTGTTTTTCGATAATGAAATGAAACTTTGCAAGTATACTATAAATTATCACATTGTTTCAGGAAAGCTAGGAATTCCATTCATTCATTCATTCAAAAGAGCACCTTGGACTATCCTGTGAACCCCAAGCTCTGGGCTAGACACTAAAAATGAAGAGAGTAATAAAACATGTTCCCTCAATAAGTTTCTGGTTCCAGTGGAGAAGAAAAACACTAACTATATTATAATCTGGTAAACGTGATGTTACAGGGTTTCACAGGGATTCATGGGCACAATTAAACAAAAGGATGAGTATAATAGTGTCAGTTCCTGCTAGTTTAAAATTGCATTTGGTTAGCAGTCTCTGCAAGCTCCCCAAATTTTCCACTAAAACAGCAAATGAAAACAAACATAAAAAATAACTCAGAAGAATACTTAATACTAAAACCAATGTTTATTACTCCACTAAAAATGGTACAGAACTTTGATAATCTTCAAAGTAGTTGAAGTTGGCCCATTAAAGTTCTGCAGCTGTAATCACAAGCTCCATATATTTGTTGTTGCATTTATGTCAATAATATATTCCGTGTGTGTGTGCATGTGTGTGTATGTGTGTGTGTTCTTTACAGGGGGTTTATGTCAAGTATTCTTGTATTTTATTTAGTCATATTTATTGTTTTTTGTGATTTCTTCCACAACTATTTAAACAAACGATTATTTCTAATAGGTCAAATTTGGCCAGGCATGGTGGCTCATGCCAGTAATCCCAGCATTTTGGAAGGTCCAGACAGGAGGATCGCTTGAGGCCAGGAGTTTGAAACCAGCTTGAACAACATAACAAGACCCCAACTCTACAAAAAATAGAACAATTACCTGGGCATGGTGGTGTGCACCTGTGGTCCCAGCTACTCAGGAGGCTAAGGCAAGAAGATCGCTTGAGCCCGGGAGTTTGAGGTTGCAGTGAGCTACGATGACACCACTGCACTCCAGCCTGGGCAACAGAGAGAGACCCTGTCTCAAAGCAAACCAATAAATAAATAAATACATAAAATATCAAGCTTTTTTTCCCTATCAATACAATAAATTAAAAAGTATCGCACTTAACGTTTATCTTTCCCCAACAGCTACTGAAGTAGAACTAGCGGCGATGAAATTTGCAACGCATAAACCCTGCCCAGAAGCAGCTCAGAATTGCTTATTAGAGACCAGGAAAGAAACCAGAAACAACAATATAGAATGATAAAACCTTCAAAAATGATAGGGAAATGGTAATATAGATGAAAGTCCCATAACTTTGGGAAGTGATATTAATGTTTTGAAAATGTCTCTCTGGAGGTGGGGGATAAAATACTTGCGAAAAGAAGGTAGATAGCTGCATGGTCAGCGTCCATTTAGACAGGGGAGTATTAAAACAAGGACCATTATTAGCGGAGAAGATATCATTTTCATGCAGAAGAAAGAAAGGAAGAGAGGGAAGAAGGGAGGGAAGAGAAGAAAAGAAAACATGATGCAACTCAGAGCCAAAAATAATTCAGAGTGCCTGGAGCAGAGTGTGTTGAGAGGGGAGCGAGTCCAGGATGAAAAATATCAAAGCTGGATTTTGAAGGGTCTTGTATATGATGCTAAGGAAATGTGTGTTAATCATGAAGACAGCTGCGAGCCATGAACCTCTTTAAAGCCTGAAAATAACATTATTGTTTTATAAATCTCTCTCTGGTAAATGATTCAATATGGAAAACGATTGGAAGCAGGGAGCCCAGGAAGGGACACTTTTCATACTAAGCTTGGTGAGAGACAGTAAGGCACTGAACCAAGGGTGACACTGGAGAAGGAAGACATGGATTTTAGAATACTAAAAATATAGGATTGACAGGCTTTGATAACTGATTGACTACATGTGGGTTTAAGGGAGACCCTGAGGATGGTTTTTGGAATTCTAACTTGGGCAAATAAATACACGGATTGTGGAAATATCTAGTGTAACAGGAAAAAAAACGAATCTTTATGTGCAAATTATTTATTATTTTGGTTCTTATTCATCCGCAACATTAGGTTCTTTGAAAAATAAAAATGTGATTCCTATTTATTATTGAATTTATCATAATGATTCTTTCCTTTAATTGCCACTAGGATAAGGAAGGATTTAATATGTTTTTACTATCATGCATGCTTGTACCTAAGGAGAGAAGAAGGCTTTTGTGCAAAGAATAGCAAAATCTCTAAAACACATTTGAGGTCTTTGTTATGTTTAAACCAATTCTCAATGCTAATTTGACATAGATGGTTCCATAGCATGCTTCCTCCAGAACATATCCCAGCTTACTTCAGAGTACTCACTATGCATCGTTAGATGTAAAATGTAAGTCATTTGATAATTTCTCACTAGCTACATTCTCTTCCTGGAAAGGTAAACATTTTTTTGATGACTAAAAAATTTTGAATTGAATAGCTCATTTTTTAAATACAGAACTTCTACTCTTACAGTCAAACTTTCTCAAAGAGCAAGGGCACACCTCCGATGTGTTGTATTGATTTTTGCAGTTTAGTGATGTTTTTAGTGATTTTTGCTAAGGAAAGGAGGAAGGAAGGAAAGAAGGGAGGGAGGAAAGGGGGGAGGAAGAAACAGGTTGAGGGTAGATGTCAGAATAAACATAACTATGTTTACTCCGAGGAACACTTAGAAACACATACAATGTGCCATATGGTGAGGGTCTATTCTTCTATGATATTTAAGCAGAAGTATTTAAACATCTAATATGTTTTTTTCTGCCTGCAATACAAAAAGTTCAGCAAAAAAAAAAAAAAAACTGGTAATCACATACAGCAATCAAACATTCTTGGAGGGGGAAAAAAAACAAACTTCAAACTCTGCCATGGGGAGAAAGGAATTGAGTGCACGGCAATCATTATTTTGAATTAATCTGGAATGAATGCACAGTATAACTTTTAAAAACACTATGTACTTAGTACAGGTAAAATAGCAAATTTTTCTCCAGAGAGTACTTCTACAGCAGCCCAAGTGGTGCTTATGGGTAACTTAGAGCTAAAATGACATTTCCTCAGCTGTTATCAATTGCATGTCTATGACTAAAATATGTTCCTCACAGGACCAGAGAAAACTGGCAGAGTTTCTAATGTGGATACCTTTACGTTTTCTATATTGGAGAGGAAAATTGGCTCTGCTTATGTGGAAATTCTCCCATCACTGAATTCTAAACTTGCAAAAGATAAACCAATAAACTTTAAAAGTAAATCAATATGCCATGACATAAAGGCTCATAAAGAAACGCTTTTGCTCTAGCACCAGAGAACAGCTCTAAGTTACTAAGTGTCCTGCTCTATGCACAGTAAGAAGAATAGACATTCTAGTTTTTCTAAGCTCACTGTCTTGGTGTGGAAGGAGGTATTTGAATAAATACGTTTGTTCTAATTGAGTTCATGCAAATAAGGTGTGTTGATGTGGCAGGGCTTGGTCATGTATTTATAGAGGTAATTTACAAAGACAATATAGCGTAGTGCTTACGAACACATGCCCAGGAGCCATTCTCCTCCCATCCAAATCTAGGCTGCACCCCTTACCGAAAATTATTATTAAAAATCCTCATGACCCAGCATCCTCCTCTGGAAGCACATGAGAAAAGTATCTATCTCAAAGAGTTTCTTGAGGCTTAAAACTTTCATTTCTCATCAGGATTTCTCAACCTTCAGTGCTATTGGGGCTGGAAAAGTCTTTCTTGCAGGGGGCAGTCCTGTGCATTGTAAGATTTTAGCAGCATTCTTGGCCCCTACTCACTAGATCCTAGTAGCATCCCCACACAGATCTGACAACCCCAAAATAGCTCTGGACATTGCCAAATGCCACCCGGGGAGCAAAGGCTCCCCAGTTGAGCACAATTCCTATACATCAAGTGCTTGGATACATAGTGAGTCCTGCAATAAATGCTAGTTTCAGGATTCCTACCCGATTCTTTCAGTAAACACTCAGTCTTCCGAAAAGAACTAGAAGCCAAAGGTATCTCCCAGAGAAAACTATAATTCACCACCCACCCTACCAATTCCCCCACCTGCCACACACGAAAAAAGAGATACAAGGAAGAGGATTTTCTCAGTATTTGGTAAACTTTTCTACTTCCAAAATACATACACACACACACGCTTATCCTCATAAACTCTATTCTTTAACTATTTTTTCTCACTTCTTAATAATTTCACTAATTTATCTTTCTTTATCCATCATTTAAAGGTTGGCATTCACCTAGAGTCTAATCTTCTTCCCTTTTCCTTTCTCATGCTACATATCCTTTTTTCTGGAAATTCTCTTGAATTTCAGCTCTTTCCCAGTGAGTCGGCGACTTAAATCTGTCTCTCAATCGGACCATTCTCCACAGTTCCAGACTAATATATCTAACTGTATAGACCAAGAATAAAATAAGATGTATTATGATTGCAGCCTAGTCATGTAGGCTTCCGCCTTCTATGTTTGGATATTTAATATCCAAAGACAATTATTTGAATGCACAAGCAGCACAACAGTAAACAGCCTAATTCCCCCCTTGATGAGTTTAAATTTTGTTCTAAGCGAGAACAGCACATGCATTTTCCAGGCAGTCATTTCTTCTTCAGAACTCCATTTCCCAATCAAATCCTCACGTCCTTTTGCTCCCGTCTGCTCTTCTAGGTCTCTTTCATTTAAAGAATAAACAAAATTTTTCTTTTGTGAAGTAATCGTTAGCACAATCCTGTTGTTTTTAAGACTCTTTTACTAAAGATTTGAGAACAACAAAGTGGATATGAAACAAAAACACAACTTACTAAAAGCTGTATAATAGCTTTCATTTCCGAGGTTTGTAAGCCATCCGTTCCATTAAAAAATCTAAGCCTCACTCTCTCTCTTTATCCCCACTGCATTGTTACCAGGTTTGCACTCTTCCCTCTCAGATTGTTTTCTTTCCCTTTATTTCATCCCTCACTCATCCAGCCTAAAATATGGGACTCATCCGTGGTTTCCTACCTCACATTCATTTTCTATCACCAAATCCTATAAAATCTATCTTTACAGAAATTCAGTCTTTGCCTCTATTTTTCCCTCTCTAATTCCAATGAATTCATTTGACTCCACTTACTCAAATTATTATGGTTTCCTATTTCTGTCCATTTATATGAAACATCCACACTAGGCAAAAATACACAGACAAAATTATATTGAGGTGACAGAAAAGGGAGATGGAATACAGGATTTCTTTTTGAAGTGATGAAAATGTTCCAAAATTAGATTGTTATGATGGTTGCACAATTGTCTGAATACACTAAAAACCTTTTAATTTTATAATGTATATAAATGAATTATAATGGTGAATTACATCTCAGTAAAGCTGTTAAAATAAAACCCAAGGCACAAAAAACAAAATAAAAGAAATGAATAGTCTGAGATTCACGCTACTTGCAGGCTAACAAGTTAGGCTGTCACAGATTCAAGGATGGTTGCAAATAAAAAAGAATGAAATCCTGTCATTTGCAACAACATGGATGGAACTGGAGAACATTATGTTAAGTGAAATAAGCCAAGCACAGAAAGACAAATCTCGCATGTTCTCACTCATATGTGGAAGCTAAATATTGACAACAGTTGATCTCATGGAGACAGAGAGGAGAATGATGGTTATCAGAGGCTGGGAAGGGTGGGGAGGGGGGGATAAACTGGGGTGGCCAATAGGTGCAAAAATATAGTTACATATCAGGAACAATATTTGATAGCACAACAAAGTCACTGTAGTCAACAGTAAGTTATGGTGTACTTTAAAATAACTAAAAGAGTGGAATTGGAATGATCCTAACACAAAGAAATGAAAAATGCTTGTGGTGATAGATCCCCAAGTTACCCTGATTTGATTAATGTGCATTGCATACCTGTATCAAAACATCACATTTACCCTATAAATATATACAACTATTATATACCTATAATAATTAAAAATAAAAATAAGTTTTTAAAAGGATGGTGACAAAAGATACAGGATTCCTGGGTCGGAGATAAAGGACTTTAGTTCTCATAGTGCAGCAAATAGCATAAGCACCATCATACTTGTCTCAATTCTTCTTGCCCATGAGTTCCATGGAATGACACAAATGGGCCTAAATGGATACCTGCAAATGGTGGGTTGTATTATATGAAATGGAATCCCAAGATTAAGAAATCTGAATCTTTCATAATAGGCACTAAACCTGCCTGCTTTGCTCTTTGCTCCAGAGGAAGACATTATCTCTATCTCCCAAGGCCATGAGCAAACCTGCCCTTTGCTCCAAAAGAAGATACTATCTATAGTTTCCAAGGCCATTTGCTATAAAAACATAGTGGAAAAGATAGTCCAAAACAAAGTGCAATCAGTGCCTCATTTCCAAAACATGCAGAAACATGAAAGACTGTGGAAAAATCATTCCCAAATACATAGTAACTCAAGAATTCTCCAAGTCAAGAGAGAAAATTAAAATGTGAGTCTGAAGGGAGACCCAAAACAAGTCCAATAGAGTTTTACGTTTTCATTAAACTGATGCATAAGGCAGATGGGCAGCTGAGTAAAAGGTGTGAGCAAGGATGAAGAAGAGAATGGTAAAAGTCAAGAGAGACAAGCGGTTCAGGGTATTAAGTTGGTTGTTATTCTTTATAGCATCTGCTGTATTCTTTGTAAAGCCTTGGGGGAGTTATCAGGGTGTGGTTCCCCAAAACTACTATACAGTGGTGGAACTACTTACTCAGGATGCAGTCACATCTCTTCTACTTTTAAAATATGACTCTACTCCTATCCCTCCCTTCATCATAAAGTTCAAACTTCTTATTAACCCTTGCATTTTTCCCTTATTCAGGGGTAATCTTCCTAAAATAAAGGCAATCCCTGTCATAAACCCACCACTCACTGATGAATAGAGGAAATTTATATTTAGTGTCAAATTTTTTTCCATAAGTTGCAATATTTTACCTTTCATGTTAATAGCCTTCCTGGAAACATAAGCAACAAATAAAGATTATAAAAACATAACTGAATTTATTAAAATTCCAGTGCTCTACTTTCTTTGAACATACCAAAGGTGGCCCATCCTTGGCTACTTAACTACTTACGTTGTCAAGAAAAAAGAACATTGAGGACAAATGAAGTAAAGTAGTAGAGGAAGAAGTAGAATATAGTTACTTTAGTTTTTTCCCTTTATTTAATAATTACAATAGTTTTTGGCATCTCAATGGGTTGAGTATTTTAAGGCTAATGTACCCTATCTGCAGCAATCATTCCTAGTTTTCTCTTACATCTGTAATACAGGACTAAATCATTTAATCATAGGCTTGATTCCTTTTAATCTAATGGCTTCATCCCCTTTGTATTACAGCCTAAAATCTCTTTTTCAAAAAGATATCTAATGATTGAATCAAGTTCGTGTCTGACCAAATGTATTCATTTTTAAGTGAGGGACCTAATTCCATCTTCATGAGGGGGGAAAAATACATTGTACACAACAAAATTGAAAGTCTAAAAAATTGACCATTACCAACGAAAGTAGCCAACAAGAACATGTTCCCTAATTTCATTCCATTTTAATTTTGTGTATTCTCTGATAGTAGTTTGGGTCTCTTTCACAACATTGACCATAGAGAAAACATTCTTCTCTTCCATGAACTAAATGGTAAAGAATGGTTTGCTTTATTTCATTATTCTCCATATATTGGATATCCCATTCCCCCTGAATATATGTTAGAGATGGAAGTACAATAAACAACACCCATATGAGATATTATTTTCATCTAATGTGTAATCACCATGCATCACCAACTATCTTCTCAGACACAAAGACAGAAGAATTCAAAATTATATTTCCCAGTATTCCTTACAGTTAAGAATCTGAATGTAATTTAAGTTCTCCCAATTAGATGCACTTACATGGGGCTGTAATTCAAATTAATAAGAGGATAAAGTCAGAATATAATGTGTCTCTTTTGCTAGCACGGATTTGGTGAGAAGTTTGGGTTCCTGAATCAGTTGTAGTTCCCTGATTCAGCAAAGAGCTTCTAATTCCATCAGCTTCTTGCTGAAGGAATGAAGGAATTAAGGTAGCAAGGCTCTGGAACTGAAAGGTCCAATGGAAGCTTTTGATTCCAAACTTTCTGAACATGGAAGAGGCTATGGCAACTTTGGTGGCTTCATTCTGTGATATGGTTGTAGAAATCAATCATGATGGAATTATCACAGCCGCACTTCTGGGTTTTTTCTTGACACTATGCAACTATTCAAAGTCACAGACAGCTGTGAAGATAATTGAAGAAAACAAAAGCATCTTTAAAATATCAATTATCATTACAGAATTTCATAATGTACAGAAATTTAAGAATAATAAATAAATTGAACTGCATCAAACTGAAAAGTCTCTGCACAACAAAGGGAACAATCAAAAAAAGTCATGGAAACTAAACAGACTTCCACTGAATGAGTATTGGGTTAAGGAGGAAATTAAGATGGAAATCAAATGATAACAGAGACACAAGTTATCAAAATCTGTGGTAAAGCAGTCCTGAGAGGAAAATTTATATCCACAAATGCCTACATCCAAAAGACAGAAAGATCACAAATCAACAATCTAATGAATCATTTCAAAGAACTAGAAAAGGATGAACAAACTAACCCCAATCCAGTAGAAGAAAAGAAATAACAAAGGTCAGAGCATAACTAAATGAAATAGATAACAAAAAAATACATGGAAGATTAATAAAATGAAAAGTTGGTTCTTTGAAAAAACTAAACAAAATTAAAATACCACTTGCTAGATTAACAAGATGCAGAAAAGAAAGGACTCCAATAGGCTCAATCAGGAATGAAAATGGAGAAATTATAACTGATACTATGAAAATACAAAATATCATCTATGAATACTATAAACACTTCTATGCACTTAAACCTGAAAAGGTGGAGGAAATGGACAAACTCTTAGAAACACACAGACTCTCTAGGCTAAATCAAGAAGAAATAGAATTCCTGAAGAGACCAATAACAAGTAACAAAATTGAAGAAGCAATAAAAAAACTTCTTAAAAAGAAAAGTCCTGGACCAGATGGTTTCACACCCAAATTTTACCAGAACTACAAAGAACTGGTACCTATCCTGTAGAAATTATTCCACAACATTGAGAAGGAAGGAATCCTCCCCAACACGTTTTATGAAGCCAACATCACTCTGATACCAAAACCAGGAAAGGATGCAACAAAAAAAGAAAACTACAGACCAATATCTCTTATGAATATAGAAGCAAAAATTCTCAACAAAATCCTAGCAAACTGAATTCAGGTGCTTATCAAAAAAATATCCATCATAACCAAGTGGGCTTCATCCCAGAGATGCTGGGATGGCTCAACTTATGCAAATCTATAAATGTAAATCAACACATAAATAGAATTAAAATAAAGACCATATGATCCTCTCAATAGACACAGAAAAAGCATTCAACAAAATTCAGCACTCTTTTATGGTAAGAACACTTAACAAAATAGGCATAGATGGGACTTACCTAAAAATGATACAAGCCATATATAACAAACTGACAGCCAACATTATACTGAATGGGGAAAAATTGAAATCATTCCTGCTTAACTGGAACCAGACAAGGATGCTTTTTATCACCACTTCTATTCAACATAGTGCTAGAAGTCTTAGCCAGAGCAATCGGACAAGAGAAGGAAAACAAGGGCATCCAAATGGCAGCAGAAGTGGTTAAATTATTGTTCTTTGCTGATGATATGATCTTATATCTAGAAAACCCCAAAGATTCTTACTGAGACTACTGGAATTGATAAACAAATTCGGCAAAGTCTCAGGTAAAAAAATTAGTGTACAGAAATCAGTAGCATTCCTATATTCCAAACAGTCAAACTGAGAACCAAATCAAAGACTCAACATACTTCAAAATAGCAACGAAGAAAATAAAATACCTAGTAATATATTTAACTAAGGAGGTAAAAGACCTCTACAGGGAGAACTATGAAACACTAAGGAAGGAAACAGCAGAGGACTTAAATAGGTGGAAAACCATACCATGCTCATGGGTTGGCAGAATCAACATTGTTAAAATGTCTATACTACCCAAAGTAATCTACAGATTCCATATAATCCTTATTAAAATAATAACATAATCTTTTGCAGATCTAGAAAAAATAATTCTATGCTTTATATGGAACCAGAGAAGATCTTATGTAGCAAAAGCAATCTTAAGCAAAAAGAACAAATTGGGAGGCACCAATTTGCCAGACTTCAAGCTATACTACAAGGCTATAGTAACTAAAACAGCATGGTACTGGCACAAGAACAGAGACATAGAACAATGGAATAGACCTGAGAACCCATATATAAAACCATCCTCATATAGCCATCTAATCTTTGACAAAGTAGACAAAAACATACACTGGGGAAAAGAATGCTTATTCAATAAACAGTGCTGAGAAAATTGGATAGCCACATGTAGAAGACTGAAATAGGTTCCACACCTCTCACCTCTCCTAAAAATCAACTCACAGTGGATAACAGATTTAAACCTAAGGCATGAAACTATAAGAATTCTAGAAGAAAATGTTGGACAACTCATAGACATTGGCCTAGGGAAAGAATTTATGAAGAAGACCCCAAAGGCAATCACAGTAACAACAAAAATAAATATGGGACCTGATCAATTTAAAAAGCTTTTGCACAGCCAAAGAAATTATCACAAGAGCAAATAGACAACCTACAGAATGGGAGAAAATATTCTCATACTACACATCCTGTAAAGGGCTGATAACTGGAATCTATATAGAACTCAGGAAAATCAGCAAGAAAAAATCAAACAACCCCATTGAATAGTGGGCAAAGGACATGAACGGAAACTTTTCAAAAGAAGACAGATTAATGGCCAACAAACATATGACAAAATACTCAACATCTCTAATCATCAGGGAAATGCAAATCAAAAACACAAGGAGATATCACTTAGCTCCAGTGAGAATGGCTTTTATTCAAAAAGTCCCAAAATAATAAATGTTGACGTGGATGAGGAGAGATAGGAACATTCATACACTGCTAGTGGGACTGCAAACTAGTACAACCTCTATAGAAAGTAATATAGAGATATCTCAAAGAGCTACAAGTAGAACTACCATTTGATTCAGCAATCCCATTACTGGGCATCTACCCAAAGGAAAAAAAGACATTCTATAAAAAAAAATCCACACTCAAATGTTTATAGCAGCACAATTCACAATTTCAAAGATGTGGAAACAACCCTAGTGTCCATCAACACATGAGTGGATTGAAAACATACGGTATATCTATACCATGGAGTTATACTCAGCCACAGAAAACAACGGTGATCCAGCACCTCTTGTATTATCCTGGATAGAGCTGGAGCCCATTCTACTAAGTGAAGTATCACAAGAATAGAAAAATGAGCACCATATGTACTCACCATCAAATTGGTATTAAATGGTCAACACTTGCGTGCACATATAGTAGTAACATTCACTGGGTGTTAGGCAGGTGGGAGGGTGGAGGTGGGGATGGATATTTTCATACCTAATAGGTGCAGTGTGCACCATCTGGGGGATGGACATGCTTGAAGCTGTGACACAGATGGGGCAAAGGCAATATACGTAACCTAAACATTTGTACCCCTGTAATGTGCTGAAATAAAAAAACAACAATCAACAAAATGAACAGGCACCTATGGAACGGGAGAAAATATTTGCAACCATATATCTGATAAGAGGTGAATATCTAAAATATATACGGAATTCATACAACTTAATGCAAAAATTTAACCCAATTAAAAAAATAGGAAAAGGACTTGAATAGACAATTTTCCAAAGAAGATATGCATATGGCCAACTGGTATATGAAAATGTGCTCAACATCACTAGTCATCAGGGAAATGTGAGTTAAAACCACAATGAGATACATCTCACACCTGTTAGGATAGCTGTTATCGAAAAGTCAAAAGATAATAAGTGTTGGTGAGGATGTAGAGAAAAGGGAACTCTCATACACTGTTGGTGGCAACGTAAATCAATACAGGCATTATGGAAAACTATAGAAATTCCTCAAAAAACTAAAAACAGAAGTACTATGTAACCTAGCAATCCCACCATTGGGTATACATCCAAAAGAAATGAAATCACTATCTTGCAGAGACAACTGCCCTAGAATGTTCGTTGCAGCATTATTCATAGCAGCCAAGGTAAGGAAACAACTGAAGTGTCCATAATTAGATGAATGGACAAAGCAAATGTGGTGTATATTTACAATACGACATTATTCAGCCTTAAAAAAGGAAGGAAATCCTACCATTTGTGACGACATGGATAAACCAGGAGGACATTAGATAGGCGAAATAAGTTAGACACACAAAGACAAATACTGTATGATCTCACATATGTGGAATCTATAAATGCTGAACTCAGAGAAACAGAGGATGAAAAGGTGGTTAACAGGAGTTGAGGGGAGGGGAAAATGGAGCAATGTTGGTCAAAGGGAGCTCACGTACGGCATGGTGACTATAATTAGTAATAATATATTTTTTACTTGAAATTTGCTAAGACAGTAGATCTTAAATATTTTCACCACAAAAAAACAAACTAAACTATGTGAGGTGATGGATATATTATTAATAATTAGCTTGATTATGATAATCATTTCATAATGTATAACATACATCAAAACATCACATTGTATATCTTAAATATATAAAATAAATAAATGAATAAATACAAGTGCACAAATACAGTCAGAAACACACTATAAGGCAAAACATTTGAGCAGGGGGATTCATATTGTATTAAATATAAATCATCCTCAAATTAATATTCATAAATGCAGCAAAACCTCTTTAAATAATAGTCTATATATTTACTATATGTCAAAAAAGACCTTTTTCTTATTCCACAATCAACTCTTTTCAACTTCAAAAAAATAATAAACACAAAATTATCACACATAGTGCCATCAAGTAAAATCATCATTGTTAGAAATTTAGAACATTTATTTCTAGTGTATTCTTTACTCAATAGTACCTGTTTTACAGAGTTGTGATGATATTGTAGAAACTATTTTATAAACCACCTTTTTTATAAAACAGTAGGAATTTCTCATATCATTTAAACTCTTCAAAAAATTACATTTAATTGCTGCATAGTATTTTTTAAGAGGGAACACTTCTTCCCACTTACGGTATATTTTATACAGTAAGTGGAGCAATTTTCCAAAACACTCTTGTCATTTTGAAACGCCTCTTGCTCTTCCCCATGGAGATGGAGCCAATTACCAGGCTCACTGCCTCATTCATTCGTATCTTCATTGCTTCAGTCAACAAATATGTTTTGAGAACCTGTAGCACATCAAGAACTGTTTCAACGCCAAGGGGAGAGTAATGAAGAAACCAGAAAAGCATCTTAACCTCACGTGGCTGGCTTTTGAGGTGGGAAGTAGTAAGAGGAAACATACAAAATAGATAAGCAAAATATGGTAGGACAGATGATGTTAAGTGCTAAAGAGAAAAATAAAGCAGGTTATGGGGACAGGGAATCTCGGGAGTTGCAAATTCAGATAGGGAAGCTGTATTAGTTTCCTAGGGCTACCATAACAAAGTACCACAAACTGGGGGGTTTAGCACAATAGAAATTTATTTTCTGACAGTTCTACAGGCCAGGGTCTGATATCAAGGTGTTAGCAGGACCATGCTCTCTCTAAAACCCGTAAGCGAATCCTTCCTTGCCTCTCCCTACCTCCTGATGATTTGCTAGCAATCTTTGGCACTTCTTGGCTTACAGCAGCGTAACTCCAATTTTGCTATCATCATCACATGGTGTTCTTTCTGTGTGTCTCTGCGTTCACTTAGTCATCTTATAAGGACATCGGTCATATTGTATTAGGGGCCCACTTTACTCCTGTATAACCTCATCTTAACTAATATCTGCAATAATCCTTTTTCACATTCTGAGATATTAGGGATTAGGACTTCAACCTATCTTTTTTTGAGGAGAACACAATCTACCCCATAGCAGCAACCAGGAGATATCTCATGAAGAAAACTAACATTTCAATAATGGCCAGAAAAACAGTGAGAGAATGAGCCATGAACATACCTTGGGGAAAAAATATTCCAGGCAGAGAAAATAGAAGATGCAAAAGTCCTGAAGGAAAAGCATTCCCAGTATGTGCAAAAAGCAGCAAGGTGGGCCAAAATGACTAAATCAGAATGAGAAAAAAGAAGAGTCGTAGGATATTGGGTCAGAGATCAAACAGGGGCTCAGATGGTCTGCCTTGTAAGGTAAGAAATTTGGTTTTTACCTTGAAACAGGTAAGAAGTCCTTCGGGGATTTTCACAGATGAACAACATGATCTGACTTAGTTTCTAACAGAATCACTATGTTGGGAATGGATCGATAAGTCCAAGGAGGAAGGAAAGGAACCCAGTTAGGAAGCAACAGCAATCTGCCCCGGTGAGAGAAGATTGTGCATGGACCAGGATACCAGCAGTGGAGTCAGTGAGGAGTGGTCAGATTCTGAACGTATGTTGACAGTGAAATCCAGAAGAAAAGGGTGAACTGATGATGCTGAACAGGCACGTCCTGGAGTAGATGAGAGCAAGTGGAAAGAAGGATTAGCCTTTGCTAACAGCATGGCTGGTGACTGCCATTGCCCACATTCTCAAGTGGGTAAGGTAATCTATCAAGATCCAGAAGGCAAGTCTTGGCCCTTTGCTTCTTTCTTCCTGTCCTAGACTGCTCAGCCTACCACAACAAAATACCACAGATGGATAGATTAAACAACAGAAATTTATTTCTCACAGTTGGAGACTGGGAATTTAAAGCACAAGATACTGGCGAGGTAGGTTTCATTCTGAGACCTTTTCTCTTGCAGGCCTCATATTTGGGTGCAACGGGTGTGGGGCACTCCAGTGTCTCTTCTTAGAAGGACACTAATTCTGTGGGATCAGGACCCTACCCTTAGGACCTCATTTAGCCTTAATGTCCAAATATGGCCGCACTGGGGGTTAGGGCTTCAATATTTGAATTTGGGGGGACATTAACATATAATCCACAACACCCCTCTATCCAGATTTCTGGGAAATAATGATCTGAATTAGTAGATCTGCCCTTCAGACTCAATGTTCCACAAGGAGCAAGAAAGTTTTCAAGTCTAGCCTGTCACACAAAGCCAAACTAAGTTTTATCAGTTATAAAGGTGATATTTATTTTTAACTTATACTGAAATTTTGGCTTTGATACATTCCATTGAGTGGATATACCAAGTTAGTCAACTATCTCTTTGTTATTGGAAATTTGGGGCTTTTTATATCTTTATTAATTAACCACAAAAAGTTTTATAACTTTCCTCACATATTTCCTATTAAATTTTGCTTAATTTTCCTACATATTTCCTATTAAATTTTGT
>RJWJ010025182.1:0-24178 GCA_004363605.1 Indri indri
AAAAACTATGACAAATACCATCTTCAGTGTGAATTGAGGAGCAGTAGGGACACAGTACTGTATACTTCATTCTCAACTAGTTGGAATTATCCTGAAAATCCAAGTGTGATGAAAGCCCAGGAAGCAGAGTTCCTAACCTCGAAGAGCTTATAGTCTACTCCAGTGTGCCTCAGAATCATCTGAAGGACTTGCAAAAATACAGACTTCTGGATCCCACCTTCAGTTTATGGTTCAGTAGGTCTGGGGTGGGGCTTGGGAATCTCCATTTCTATTAAGTTCCCCGGTGCTGCTGCCGCTGCTGTTCTGGACACCACACTTTGAGACCTGGCCTCTCCTCATATTAAGATACTCTCCCTGCTTTCTGCCTAACATTGGAATTGTATGTATTATTGTCCAGTAAATAGAACGATGAGTAACAAGATCGGTGAAATGAAAATATGAATGTTACTCTTTTATGAACGGGTCCTTAGGAACAGTTGCACTGTAGTAGAATGTCATTTACGCATATATTCTAATTAAATTTCCCCTGAAGTCAGCATTTATTGATTCAATTTGCTCACAACTTTTTGACATTTAAGAAACCTCTATTTCTCTCAAAGCTAGTGAAATGTTCTAGGCACTGTGACCAAATCACTGACCTTTCACAAGATCCCAAAATCCATGGTATTATTAAGAAATTTCCTCACTTCTGTTTCATTTATCAAAGAAGTGGCTGTAAAATACTGGCGGGAAGTAACACTGAGTCTGCTACCTACCTCATGTAGTCGTTCACGGTCATTTGAACCATCCCTTGTTCAGACAAAGAAACTGCAACAACAACAACAACAACAAAGGTGAGGTGAACTTAATTTTCTTTTATCTCATGGAAAATTTTCTCATCCCCAGTCAAGCCAATGTAGAATTGAATTTCCATATCCAAAGTTGTATAGGTATGAACTACAAGGTATTCTGTAGTGAACAAGACAGAATATAATCAATGGCTAAATTGTGTGACAATATACTCGTCACAGTTATGAGGAAATATACTCGCTCAGTGAAGGAGGAAGTCAGTGGTAAATGAAGTAGTCAGCCAAGGTTTCATGGAGGAAAGTGGTACTTGTCTTGAACTTTTAAGAATGGAGGGACTTTGATGGATGGAGAAGAGGCATTACCCTTAAAGAAGAGAAAAAGGATGTCTATAGCAAATGCAAATCACAGTGCCAGGGATAATGTGATTAGCTCACCAGGCACTTTGGGATACTTTCTCATGTTGTGCAAAATTGAAGCGCCAGGGTGGGGGCAGGCAAAAGAATATAGGAAGGACCCAACATTTATTGAGCATCTTCCAGTCATTTGAATCATCTAATTCTTCCGATAGCCTTATAATTAGAGCTTGTCCTCATTGTTTCTATTAGAAACTGTGATTCAGAAAAGTTTAATAATGAGCCCCTGATCATACAGCCCAAAGCAGCAGATATAGGAATTTATTACTACCTTTATTATTGATTTTAGCAGTAATAGCTACTATTTATTTAGCACTAACTTTATGCGAGGCAATGTACTAGGTATGGTACGTGCACAATCTCTTTTAATTCTCACAACAAATCCAGGGTTTAGGTATCATTAGTCTCCACTTAATAGGGAAGAAAACTGAGGCTCAGAGAGATTAAATAAATTTCTCATGGCTGGTAAGATGTCACAGTTTATTTCAGTTTGCTGTTGTTGTTTCTGGCACACCACACTTCCAACAGAATGTCCTGCAGCTTATTCAGAAGCTAGAAAGAAGAGTTTACGTGTAGGTGTTTGGACGTGGAAATCCATGAAAGATTTTTCAACAAACAAGTAAATGTGAGAAAGGTGAGGCTGAAGGTTCATTTGCCTGATAGTGGAGCTGAGCATGGAAAAGAGGAAATAAATATTGGTTATCAGAGAGGCCATTCAGTGCCAAATTTTGGAGGTGGAGATAGGAGTACCCACAGTTTTCAGTAAATTTTTGAAAGGCTCAGTGATCCTACTAAATGGCAAAAAGACAAAAGGAGAACAAACAAACAAAAAACCAAAAAAAAAAAAAACCCACTAGTATAGAAATATAGAAACTGGAGATATATTATTGAGGTGCAAGTGAATAGTGGATTCTTAGCTAAGTCTGGAATGCATGACTACAATTTAAAGAGGCAGTGAGAGAACAGATACAGTAAATGTCTCTGCCCTACAAACTAAATGGAACTCAGTCGCCCCAAGAGTCAGATAGGGTGAGAAATATAAATCTATTTTAAAGGTTTAAATACAGAGTAGGGAATATATA
Organism: Indri indri; assembly: GCA_004363605.1. Classification (NCBI taxonomy): domain Eukaryota; kingdom Metazoa; phylum Chordata; class Mammalia; order Primates; family Indriidae; genus Indri; species Indri indri. The sequence continues at coordinate 2,285 of RJWJ010025182.1, forward strand.
TATATATATATATATATATATATATATATATATATATATATATATCTCCTCTGTGCTACCACTGCCAATGCTAATCTCATGGCAGACATTATTAATCAATTGCATCACTTTCTTGTCACTTCTTCAGGAAAGCCACTAGCAACTGATTAAAATTATCACAGAAGTTTAATTTACTGACCATCCTTTGTTTAGAAAAAACCTCATGAGTTTTCTTTTTGAGGAAAACAGAATAAGTTTGGGGTGCATATTTAAAATTTATAAGTTGCTAGTATGAAGGTAATACATAACAGCTTCATAAAACATTCCAGGGAGCCACTTCTAAGAATGGAATATCAAAGTCAATGACCATTATTATGAAACAAATGTGATGTTTTTTAAATTTCCTATGTGACATTTGGTGGCAAATATTCATGTAAGTTACAATAGCATATTTGACTTAAACATATGCACCAAATGAGAAATGAACTTATAATCAAACTCCAGTCTTTTTTTTTCCCCCATTACAAACATAGTATTAAAACTTTGGGTTTTATCAGAGGAATTTCACAACCGTATGAAATCTTTTACAAAATTCTACTAATTTAAACAGATAAAAAGAGAGCTGTTCTGCATGGACTGTTCTTCCTTTTAGCTCTCCCCTCACCCTATGAGGCACCTCCAGGATCCAGAGTTTGAAAGCTGCCATCTATTCAGCACATGAGTCGCCCAGCTAGGCAGGCATTGCTAATCCATTGCAGCACTCTTGCTCAGTGAACGCAATTCAATCTCAGAGCTTCTCAAACTCATAGCATCACTGCCAATTGATTGAAGTTGTCACATGAGTGAAAGTCTATTTGCCACCTTATTAATCATGTGATAGATGCAAGCACAGTATAATTTTTAGGCAATCATTGTAATAACTTGATACCATGATGAAATAAATAATGTTTCCCAAATGGAAGGTAAAATAAATATTTATCGTTTTAAGTAATTTTTTCCCCATTTCTTCCTGCCCACTTCCTACAAGCACCTCTTCTATCTACTACTTTGCATGTAGCTCACAAAGTAAGCCTCCATTTTTGCCTGGTTAAGCTGACCTGGCTAGTTATGGAGAGTTTCTGAGCACCTAATCTCTCCTAAAACATTCCACAGTTCTAAGGACATATGACTGCATATTCTTCTAGTTCTGATGCACTTGCCACCACCGTGGTCTTTTCTGTTTACCTGCTTTTGCTCTGGCTATCCTAGAATGTGTGAATAAATGTGTACATCCAGGCCAGGGATCTGCTATTGTAGCCAGTGCGAATTGTCCAAATTGTCAGAGAGGAAATGATCCATTTTCAGATATTGATGAGGAGAGTTAGCTCAGCCTTGCTGAATTTTCGAAAACCCCGTCCCTGCAGAAAATCAAGTCACCCAGAATCTGGAGCCCTTCACCCAGGGCTTCTTCATGGGACTCTAGTGCCCACACAGCTCTAGTAGCCTCACTCCACGGACCACACCCCTCTGCCTGCTGTTGTTTAGGAGCAATCTGGTTGCCAGGAAACCAAGGGCAGCCTCCAAGAGAAAAAGAAATCCCTAAAGGTAACATGTTTTCTTAGGGATGTGCAAAGTGGACCCGGCTTGGTCACAGTGTGTATGTGGAAGGGTTCTCGTCTGATGACACATATGAGAGCCTTACACAGTTTTAGAACCAGCTGCGGAAAAGGGCTTCTAGCTTTCCACCATACAGCTGGCATCCTGTGAGGTCTGGCCATCACTGACAATTAGGGGACCCCTCACCTGAATCTCATCCTCCTTGACGTACAAATACAGCTTTTACGTTCTTTACCAGACTCCTTATATTTTTTTTCTTCATCTTGTTTAAAATGACACAAATGTCTATCTGCAGCCAATATATTCAGATATATAGCCTTCTCTGCTGCTAAGCTTAGATTTTGGAGAAAACCAAGCCAAGGTAAACTGATAGGACTTTTTAAATTCGCAAGATAAGCCTCATTTTTAAAACTGTGACAAAATTATTAAAAATTAATTAGGTTTATTGCTTGATTCCCATCTTACATTCCAGCTCCCTAGGTCCTGGGAGACCAAGTGGTATTTTCAAAGTGTTGCTGTGTGTTTATTTCCTGGTCACTGCGGAATCAGCAATTGGCCTTTCCAACATTTGGACCCAGGCAGTGGAGAGTCTTGCACAGGGCAGTTGTTAAAGTATTATCCCTTGCCTGTTTTGCTTCGGTTTTCCCCATTTTGCTGACGTGTAAGGTAAACTTCCCGGGGCCTTTGGACGGGTTTGTCAGGGTCAGGTTCTGCTTCCCTTTGCCTGTTTTCAATAAAGAACTTGAATGGAGAGGTGCAAGCTGGTGGCCCATGATGCGCCAGTTCTCACAGGGACTGGAATTCCTGGACTTCCCTTAAAATTTGGACCAGCCAGCAGCACTGGCCCAGGTGTCTTCAGGGCAGCAGTCTGTTGAAGGCAACGTATTCTCCAGTGCTCTGCAGACTCTTTCCTGCCTGCTTCCTTCATTAGCAATTACCTGCCTGGCTCCTGGAAGCATCTGAGTCTGCTACCTCTGATCAGAGCAAGAATCTCACTCCTAGGCAATGCCACAACAGGACCGACAAACTGCTCCTGTACTTGGGTTTCCCCCACGCTTCTGCAGGCACCAGGCGTGAGGCTGCCCCAGGTAGAAGGTGGGATCCTTGCAGATGTACCTGTGTTCCCCACACAAAGCTCTGCTCACCGAGTCCTCCTCAATTCCATACTCACTCCTCTAGTTGCTTGGTCTTGACATTTTCTCCATTTTTTTCCTCTCCAGGATACCCTTGTTAGGATTTTAAAACCAGATTTTACTCTCTAAAAGCATTTGGGGAAGCAGAGAGATAAAAAAAATTAAGTCCTACTATCCCCAAGTTTCCTAGAGTTCATATGGAAGAAAATTAAAGTGAGAAAAAAACTTTCCCTGCTCTATTTAATACATCCCATTCCTTGGGTTAAAATGCCAGTTCTGATTCCCTTTTAGATACTTGAGTCTCCAGCCACCCTCCCTACTGTTAGGTGGACTTCTGCCATCTGAAGCAGCAGACACCACACTTAACCCTGCAAAATGTATTACTGGAGAAGATGTAGTTAGATATGCAGAAGGCACTAATTAGCACCTTTATTGGCTTAGAAAGCATTTTTTATTTTGGTTTTCCTAAGCATTTCTGACTGATTCATGGAAGACATTTGGTTCTTTGGAATATCGTCCAATAGACTAATCAAATTTCATTTTTGCAAGACTCTAAAATAATAGCATTCTACAGCTTTCTGTATATTTAACTCCTGCAAGACCAGGACACTTAGCAGAGGCTGTCAACAGCAATTGTTTGTCTTACTTGGCAAATTATTAACCCATATTCATATTTTAAAAAATACCCTTACATTCTGCCTGACACTCATGCTCAAAACCTTAAAGCCGGTTGGAACGCTTTGTTCTTGTTTTCCAGATGCTGTTGACTCTTCCTCCCCGTTCCGCGCTGACCCTCAAAGTAAACCCTGTCATCTCAAGCCTGAGTTCACAATAACTTCTCCCCAGTGCGTGCACCCTCTTTCCATTGTCAGGATAAACACCAAATCTGTCATTTCTCTTTGCATTCTAGTGAGTCCAGAGCTCACTACGACAGAGCTGGCAAAAGTGTAACACCCTTGCTTCAATTCCCCCATGCTGCACCTGTGACAGTTATCACTAATTATTATCACAAATTATTCATAACTTTCTTTTTAGGTGAAAAAAGATATGGTGTCAAAATCCTGCTCGGCCCGGACCCTGGTTACGACACCTGTCCATTTGAACCAGAACCTGAGATGACACCTCTGTGCCACCTCAGTCCTGAGACATCCACTGTGATTTCCTCTTTCTGGATTTTAAGACATCTATAATCTGAAAACACCCTATTGAACAGAAAAATTTCCACCATTGCTCCCTACCATGGAACCATTTCTCTAGTCTGATCACCTGCCATATGCTTTCCTGAGGACATTTAGTTTTCTTCTCATTTCTGTGCCTTCGTTTGACCTCCTATTGCTTCTGCCAAATTAATTTTTCTTGCCTCACCTCTTTGTTTTTGCAAAACTATATCCCTCTTTTATTGACTAGCTCAAGTCTCACCCCTTTTGAGCAGATTTCCCAATCTGACACATCATCTTCATGATGTTTTACTGAGATCCTGTTGTTTACTAGCTTTGGGGAAATCAGATAATTTAGAGATGACTCCTGCCCCAGTGAGGTTTACAATTTTGTCAATGTGACAGATCATATCCCTAATAATTTGAGGCAGCACTGGCCAAGTACCATCTGGGTAGACCTCATGGATGTTACTGGTGTTCAGAAGAGAGATTGAGTCTCAGAGCAGGAGTCAGGAAGGGTTTGATGGAGAATATGGGACTCGGATCAGGCCTCAAGGGAAGGTCAGGAGGTGGACAGAACAGGAAAGACTAAGACAGGAGAAATTGGATGAAGAAAAATGAAGAACTAAGAATTTAATGAGAAGGAATAGACTAGAGGGTCTTACAGGAAAGTTGGTGTAGGTTATATCTGAATTGTAGTGATCCTGGACAAGTCAGAGTGACATTCTTGAGAGCAAAAGTCACATATTTTAAACCTTCGTACCCTTCACCTAGAACAGTTCTTTGCTCTGAAGTCTTTCACTTGACAAGCCACAAGGGGACACCTATCATGTTTAATCAGATTTATGTTGACCTTTTCTTATAATATAGACCACAAAATTTAGGTTTTGATGTTCTAAGTTCTTCTCATGTAACAAATTCCTTCTGGAAAGAAATAACTTTGCTGTTTTGGGACCTCTCTGTGGGTTGGAGAAGAAATATCTAAATATAAAAAATGACAAATGAGGCCGGGCGCGGTGGCTCACACCTGTAATCCTAGCACTCTGGGAGGCCGAGGTGGGTGGGTCGCTCAAGGTCAGGAGTTCAAGACCAGCCTGAGCAAGAGCGAGACCCCGTCTCTACTAAAAAATAGAAAGAAATGATCTGGACAACTAAAAATATATATAGAAAAAAATTAGCCGTGCATGGTGGCACATGCCTGTAGTCCCAGCTACTCGGGAGGCTGAGGCAGAAGGATTGCTTGAGCCCAGGAGTTTGAGGTTGCTGTGAGCTAGGCTGACGCCACGGCACTCACTCTAGCCTGGGCAACAAAGCGAGACTCTGTCTCAAAAAAAAAAAAAAACCAACAAATGAATTAACCACCCATCAAGTAGTAACTGGTACCCAGCATATCTTTGACAGATGCTGTCTTTTTGCTTTAGGAGTTACTTTTTAGTTTTTTCATTCCAAGTTACGCTTGGATGTGTTGTCAAACAAGTGCCAGTTACATAAGCCTGCATGTTAAAATGTGCATTCATTGCATGTCTGTTATCCTTACATTATAATGACAATGCACTCACTTGCATGATAATCCTTGCATTATAGTGACAACACATATCTCAGTCAGATAGTACTGATGTTTAATTTGTTCTCCAGTGGTGGGAATGAGTGCTACAAACCAGATACTCCCTCTGGGCTTTTTAAATACACAGCTTTAATAGGAAATCTGAGATTAAGAATGAGTGCGCAGCCTGGAAAGAGAGACCTTGACATCTATGACCATGGACCCTTTAACACCATGACTGAGCCTGAAGAGGCTCTGAATGACCTATTGTACTTGTGGTTATAGGAAGGTCTGTGGATCCTTACTGAACCCAAACTGAGAATCTAACTTGTTTATGTGCACAGTCAGTGACCAGTCAGAGGAGTTAATCTGCACCCAGGGGTGGTGATTCTTGGAAAGGGAAAAAGGGAAAGAAGTTGCAGGATGCCCGTGAGGCCCTTCCCTGTAAGTCATCCATGTGCCCTGAGCAGACGACGCCCTGGAGAGACTGGAAAAGGAAATTGTCAGACGAATCAACTAAGATGCCCTAATATTTGTCACAAGATAGAGCAGAGAGTGAGAGACTATCCTTTGTGAAGTGCTTTAATGAGACTTGGAATGCAAGCAGCAAGGGCAGCTGTCCAACCTTTTGCAGTTATTGAAATTAATATGGACAGAAGGGGCAAGGGAAGGTATCTGTCATAGCTAAAGGGAGAAATGCAAATAATTTCTATTGGCAAGTAAGTTTGGGAAAGCAATGTTTCATTGGAAGAGGTGTCAAAGCCCCAAGAGGAGAAGTCCCACAGGGGGTGTCGGGCTCTGCCCACAGTTCCAGGAATGCCCGGGAAGGCACCACACACCTCAGTACGTCTCAACCGCCGACCAGTGCCATAAGCCTGCACACCTTGCTGCAACAGCCCTCATCTCCTGAAGAGAAAATCCTATCTCCCCCTTTCTTGCAGCTGTCATTTCAATTAGCTGTTCCCTTTCATCCGACAACTCCCCAAAGCAGTTTTGTGTTTCCACTTCCTCTACTCCCATTCCATCTCAAAAGCTGCACAGTCAGGACCTCTCCCACCATCCCTCTGAAATAGCTCTTCTCAAGGTCACCAGCGGCCTCCACTGCCAAAGCCAGTGGCCAGCTGTCATTCCCCCTCACATGCACCGCCTCAACAACAGCTGGTGAGGCTGACCACGCGCTCCTCAATATACTGACTTCCTGGCCTTCCAGACGCTTCTCTCTTGGCTCTCTTTTTACCTCGCAACCTACCCCTTCTTCTCCTCTACTGGTCTTCCAATCTCCCTGGCTTCTTCTTTGTTTGGACTCACTTGTCTGGCCTTCTGGCTTTAAACACCATTTACATGCCAACTGGTCCCAAATGTATATATCTATTCCTAGACTTTCCCCCTCAACTCTAGATGTATATTTACAACTCTTTATTCAATAGGATCTCCTTGGCTATATATTAAGCATTTAAACCATAACACGCTTAAAATTGAATTTCCCATCTCTTACCCCAAACTCGTTTTTTCTATTGTTTTTCCCATCCCAGTAAATGGCCTCCCATCCTCCCAAATGCTTGGGCAAAATTTGTTGCGGTCATCTTTGACTTCCCTCTTTCATATCCCACATCCAATCCACCAGTATATCCAGTCCGTCTACATTTCAAACATACCCAGAATCCAACACTTTGCTCTGTAACAACTGCTACTGTCTTGGTCTAAGCCTCCAACCTCTTTCATCTGAATTATATCTCCAGCCTCCTAACTGGGTTCCCTGCTTCTACCCTCTCCAACTTCCTCCTCCCACAGTCTATTCTTCACATAGCAGCCAGAGTTACTGTGTTAAAAAGAACCAAGATAATACCACTTCTTTGTATAAAACACTTTAAAGGATTCACTTCTCACACTGAGTAAAAGCCCAGATGCTTACAGGGATATATGTATAGCCCTAAATTATTTGGTTTCTGGGTAACTCTTTAACCTTTAGCCCTCTACTCTCATCCTTGCTCACTTAACTGCAACCATTCAGGCTTCCTTGCTATGCCTGGAATACAGAGGGCATGCTCCCACCCCATGGCCTTTGCACATGCTGCCTCATCTGCCTGAAACAGCTGGTCCCCAGATAGCAAATATCCCACTCCTTCACTTCTTCCAGGTAACTGCTGAAAGGTAACCTTATTTGAGATGCCTTCCCCAATCAGCTGTTCTCCTGGCACGTTACATATTCGTTTGTTTGTTTATTGTCTCTAACAATGTTTCACCCGTTTTCTTTGGTGTCCCCAGTCCTAAAGGAGAGCCTAATTTGTAGGAGGCCCTCAATACATATTTTCTAAATAGTGAAGAATGGAATAAAAGGGGATCTCTCGGAATTTTGTGTGCCTGTGGGCAAGGGAATACAGTTGACATCATGTTTGTTCTCCAGTCTCCAGCCTAAATCTAGGGCTCAAGGAGAGATATGGGCTGCAGGAAGAAGCTGAAAGATAATTTCTGTCGTGGGTTTTATGTAACACAGAGCATTATCATAGTAATGCTGCCTAAATCCTCAGGTGATAGAGTCACGCGTATAATGGAAATGAGTGCTTCTACAAATTCTGCAAGAAACAGAGCACCGTAAGAGCTCAAAGGCCACGACAGTGGTGCCTAGAGGAGCAGAAGAAGAACATGCTCGGGAAGTATTGAGACAGCTTGTCTGTGTGGTGATACCAAGAGGAGTCTATTGGAGTAGTAGAGGTGACAGGGGAAGGGGACTCATTTATGAAATCAGACAAGAGATCTAATGACCCACAGAAATACTTATGGGAGATATTTTGCTCTGTCACCAAGATGTGGGCAATAATTCATCAAAACTGGGGTACCGATTTTATTGTAACCTAATTGGTACCCACAGACTGGTGAGACCCGAGCCAAATTCCAGTTATAGGAGTTATTTATAGGTTAATTTCAGGATAGCTTTATACCTCTTTCTTCCTTTTAGAACTATTAATACTTTTATTTAACAATTTTTCTTTGAACTAAAATCTACTCTATCTACCTCTAGGTTTAAATGGAATAAGTTTTGGAGTACGTCTCAACATCAAAAGCTTAAATTTAAGGAGCGTCCTTTTCTGCCACCCAAAATTGGCTCACAGAAGTAAGGAAAAGTTACAGGTAGAATTAATAGCAGCTGATTTACACTGGTGTGTAGTCACTGGAGATATATCAGTTTTTGGTGGAAAGAACATGACCTTTGAAATCAGACGGACTTGAATTCAAATCATGTCTCCATCTCTTATTGGCTGTGTGGTTTTAGCCAAATTTTGTAACCTTCTGAGTATCTGTTTCCTCAATATATAATAAGGTTAATCATCCTGCTGTTTTGTTTGAAGAGTACTTGGCAACAGTTTTTACATATGTTATAAGCATTTGATAAATGAGTATTACTAATCATATAATTCTAGTATGACTTTTGAGTCTGAAATGTAGGGAGATCAGAAATACATAAAGATCAGAAACCTAGTGAAGCCTCAGAAAGACACAACCACCTGAGAACTTTCCAATTATTAAGCATTAGTTTCTCAGTCGTATCAATTTTTTAAGAATTTATGTTCTTATATTTAAAATTTCTGAAATGGAGGGAGAATGATTCATTTTGATTTTCCGGATGAATTATTTGACTTTTCAGCTTTCCTGAGGTATAACTGACAAATAAAAAGTTATATATATTCAAGGAGTACAACATGTTTTGAAATACATATACACTGTGAAATGACTATCACAATCAAGCTAATTAGCACATCAGTTTCCTCCATAGTTGCCTTTTTTATTTTTTGAGGTAAGAATACTTAAGATCTATACTGTTAGCCAATTTCAAGTATACAATACATTATTATTAACTATAGTCACCATGCTGTACTTTAGGTCTCCAGAACTTATTCATTTTATAACTGCAAATTTGCACTCTTTGCCCAGCTTAATGTATCTTTTTTATTTTAAGGTTCACGTAGGACCATTTTGCATTTCCATAGGCACTTGATTGACATAAAAAAAAATTACTGTTGTCTCACATGAAAAAATTTAAACTGTAGAGGACTATTGTGGTCCCAGAGAGCTAGTGTACAAGAGTCAGAAGACCTAGAGAGGGAAATGCCAGGGACTCACCCACACTGTTCTTGCTTTGACTTTTCCAACAGGGATGCTGATACAGAGTGTCTTAGACCGTTTGCTACTACTATAGCATAATACTACAGAGTGGGTAATTTATAAACAAGAGAAGTTTATTTGGCTCATGATTCTGGAGGCTCAAAAGTTCAAATTCAAGTGGTTGCATCTGGTAAGGGCCTTCATGCCATGGTGGAACATGGAAGGGCACAAAAGCACACAGGACAGGAAGAAAATGGGAGCCAAACTCATCCTCCTGTCAGGAGCCCACTGCCACGATAACTACCTCACTCTCATGATAACTAACAGCCCCATGATAACGGCATTATTCCATTCGGAGGGCAGTGTCTTCATGACCTAATTACTTCTTAAAGGTCCCACTTTTTAATACTGTGGCAATGGCAATTAAATTTCAACATGAATTTTGGAGGGGACATTTGAACCACAGCACAGGGCTTTCCTCCCTGGGGCTCCCATGCACAACATACATAGTTAATTATATTAGTCTTCCTGAGAGGCAACATGGCTCTACAGCCAGACAGCTCTAAGTTCAAATCTCAACTCCCTTACCTGTTAGTGCTAACTGAGACACTGTGGTCAAGTTACTTGACCTCTATGAGAGCCTCACTTTCCTCCTTATAAAATTTAATAATGGTAATATTCACCTCTAAGATGGTTCAGAAACAAGATAATATATGTATACCTAGCATGTGCACCCTAGATATGCACTAATTTCTTTCCCCTCCCAGTAATACTCATGAGGCTGAAGTGCCACGGGTTAGGGGCTTTTCCCAGCATACCGGTGGTGAACAAGATGCAAATGGGCCAAGTAGATTCCACGTGAATAAAAATGAGATTTTAGGTAGCCACAGATGAACATGAAAGTCAAAGAGTCACTATAAAAGGCCAAGCCCCACCTCAACCATCATAGGACTCAGCAGAGGATCAGGACCAGGACCACCAAATCCTTATTTCACCCATCCATGTTATTTGGGCCCAGTCCAAGGCCTGGAGGCCCACTAGAATGCTTCCTGTATGGGGTGCTAGATCACCTGTAGGATGGACAAATACTTGGATTTTTTTGCTACTTCAATGTACAAAGACTCAGAAGTGATCACTAAGGAAACCAGCCTCAGAATGAATTCCACTTGAAGTTAATTGAGGAGTGTTGTCCAAATTTCATTTCTACCTGGAACCTCAGAATGAGCCCTTATTTGGAAACAGGGTCTTTACAGATATAATTAGTTAAGATGAGATCATATTGGATCAGAGTGGGTCCTGCATCCAGTGACTGGTGTCCTTGTAAGGAGAGGAGAAGACGCACAAGGAGAGGCCATTTAGACACAGAGCCACAGAATGAGTGCTGCAGCTGCAAGCCAAGGAACACCCAGGATTGCCGGGAGCCGCCAGAAGCTAGGAAGAGACAAGGAAGGATTCTTCCCCAGAACCTTCACAGGGAGATCAGCCTTGCTGACTCCTTGATTCTGGGCTTCCAGACTCCGTAACCGTGAGAGAGTAAGTTTCTGTTGTTTTAAATTGCCAAGTTTGTGGTAATCTGTTACAGCTGCCCTAGGAAACTAATGTACCACTCTACATCCTAGCAGGATTTTGAATTTTGACAGGATTTTCCCTCCAGTAGTAACTACTTTTCTTCCTCCTCTCCAGTTCCTTTTCACTTCCTCGCAGTTTTTCTCTCTGCCACCCTGGCCAAGACCTTCAGGTCACCGTTTTCCCCGCACTGTTCTGGCGCCCACCCTTCCCAGCGGCTCTTGGCTTCCCCATGCTCAGGGTTTGTCTCTCTCACGGTGGCTGAATCAGGCTCACAGGGGCGCCCCTAGAAGGCTGGGCCTCCAGGTCCTCCACCTGCCTCTAACCAGCTGTGACCAAAATTCACAGCACTTGACCCCCGCTTCCCCAGACTCTTCACCTGCAAAATAAAAATGAGAAGCAATCATGCTACCACACATGTTACAGGGTTTAAAATATGATCGATAAGAAAAGGCCTTGGAAAAGTGAAGGCTCAATTAAACTTGCAAGAAGCTATTCCATTATTATTAGGAAGCTTGCTGAAGATAAAGGACCTGGCGAGTGGAAACCATGCGTTTCTGATCTCAGAGCCACGGTGCTGGCCTTTTTCCATCCGGGTCTTTACCTCATGTCTGTGCCTTTGTGGTTCACAGACTTGGTTCAGAGAAGGAAGGGCCACGAGTTGTCTTTAATTTCTGGGAAGTGAAGCTTTTGATACAGTCACTTATGGCCCCAGAACCAGTGGCAGGTTCCGGCCACGACAGGGCAAGAGGACACATCAGGGGGATAGAAAGTTCTGGTTATGTTTCTTAAATTCTTGCTTTCTTTCTTTCTTTCTTTCTTTTTTTTTTTTTTGAGTCCGAATTATTAAGAACAGAGAGATACTTAAATCTGATTTATTGGCAAAAACCTTTAGAGATGTCCACGTTGTAGAACTTTAAAAATAGTAAAGAAGCTTGGTGAAGAAGGAAATTTCAGTGATACACCTAGGTTTTTAAAAAAAGGAAAGAAAAATTCCAGTTTAAACTTGTTTGTAGCCAGTGGTCAATCTTAATTTAAGATGGCAGTGAAGAAAGTGAAGTAATTAAAACCGGCAAAGTGACTATTACACTAATAATTTTTCCCTCTAATCATTAAAGTCCTAACTTATGTCATTTTTTAAGACACATATGGCATTTCATCAATTTTAAAACATGCTTTTTTCACATCTTAACATTTATGAAATAAGTATGTGTCTTGCAGCCAGTATTGCTTTTTATTTATAATTGCCAGGTTTGGTTTAGTTTTTTCTATCTGAGTGGTACTTAAAATATGAGTGCATTTTATAATTGAAGAGTCTTAGATTCTATAAAATACAGAATTTTGTTTAATGAAGATTGGAACTGTGAGACTTGTAATTAAATTTCTTTTTCTTTTTATAATGTTCTTATCAAATCTCAGTAAAACAAGTGCGACACATTTTCTGCCTCAGAAATACTTGTATTGTTTGCTTTAGAATTCTTCTTGAGAACAAATGCATCATTAGAAAGGGAGGATATGAGTGTAATTTTGAGGTTAAAGAATAGAAAGAAACTAGATTTAGAAACACAAGTACAAGACAGTATGAGGAAAAATTAAACAATTTCATTGCCATAATTACATCCTCGCAAATGTCTTCATAGAGCCCAGCGAGTTTTCTGCTACAGTCTGAGCTGTCTGGTGATATGGCAAAAACACCTATCATTTCTGAGTCTCAGTCCTATACATCAATTAAAGGGATTAAGATGCATGGTTTTTGAGGTCTGTACATTTCTAGGAGCCTCTGATAATTCTCATTTTAAGAAGATTTATTCACATAGACGTTTTAATATATCTCCTACACAGCTCCACAAAACATAACTGCTTCTGGGTTCTCTTGTCTTACCAGAGTGGTCAATGACTTGCTGAAAGTTTTCATTTGCAGAGACACTACAAAGAAACAAAAGCATTGTGAGTCAAACCATGTGCATAAATAAATTCTACCAAATTGCTTTTTAATTAAACCAATGAGAGCAAATGCAGAGTTAAGTTTTATTAAGAAGGGATTTCTGGAAGCCAATGAACAGTCAGGGACTAAAGTAGTATTCTATTTTGTCCTTTTAAACTGATGCTTAGCTTTTGCAATAATGGGATAATTCTTCAAGTGCCCAATTAAAATGAAAATCCCTACACGTCCCACCTCGCCCAGGCAAGGTTACCCACGTTGTTTTTATGGATCTTTGAAAGAGAATGCACGAGGCACAAAGAAACACTTACGAGAATCCAGAGTCCAGCCACTGCTGAATACTTTCTTGTTTGGAATCTTCTACAAATAAGAAACAGATCAGTAAGTCAGAGCACAACCAGGTAAAACGACTCTACCCTATTATTCAACCAGCACTCAATAGCTCCATTTGCTACATATTTAGTCACATGTTCCCATAAACATATTCATTTTTTTCCTGAAGGCAAAACCTCCTGTTTTCCATGATCAGCCTTTCCTCAGAAGGAAGTGTAAACTTGCAAAAAGACTGTAACTTTTTAAAAAAGAGAAGGAAACGTGAAAGAGAAGAAAAATGAAACACTGAAGAGCAAGAGATGTTAGAATAATTTTTAGATTACCTGGTGTGAATACAAAGGGTGAAAAAGCATATGAAACTTTTGTATTTCTCTTGTTGGATATAAATCACCACAGAGCCTTTGCTTATTGAATCACGACATTTACCTAAGGCAGCCAGCCAGTGATGTTTATTTGCAAGGAGTTCTCTGCCAGGTTAGAAACCAAATTTGCATTCATTCCAGGGACAAATTGCACTAGAGTCCCAGATTGCCAAAGGCGCCCTGTGTTAAAAAGGCACCAGTCTTTTAAGGTGGATCTTTGTGTCTGGCTCAGCAAATAGGCAACAGGCAAAAAGGAGAGGATGTAAAGGCAGCATTTCCTGTTAAATATTTGTTTCCATTCTGATTGGCTACCATGTACTCTGGGCTGACTTTCTTTGACTTTATCCTACCAAACAGCGAAGTACCTGAATTATCACCCTCACAGAGTGTCAGGGGAACCAAAAAAAGCCAGGTGGATGTGGGAGGTGCTTATCGTTGTTCAGGTGAGCTGCCCTGAAGGGGTGGAATGAATTGGGCGATGGACAAAGAAGAAAAACCAACCAAGAGTTACATCATGGGGTGGGGGAAAGGATTTTCTTACTTAATACTCTTTATTATCATTCCTTGAGCAGGACCCAACAAATAAGAGCCTTTTATTAAAATGTCCTGAAAAGCCTCCTGCTTCCAGCATGGACCCCACACAGCTTCCAAGTCTTAGGGATGTATGAGGAGGGGATGTTGGTCTACTTCTGCCAAGAAGGTCTGTGTTCTGAGTGTCTGCAGGGGAAGTCAGAAGGGCCCATTTCATAGATGCTTCCAGCATCATGCCAGGAATGCTGGTATATTCATAGCTAAGTCCTTGTTCCAAAATCATCTTCCCCCAGCCGAATGCCCCTGCATCCCTCACCACCCACTGCAGGACATTTTCAAATAGCCCCGAGGGCCCTTCTCACCCCGCATGGGGAAGGGGAGACCCTGGCTTTCCTCAGAGCCAGGGGGCTGCTGCTCATCCAGAGGAGCCCACGCCCTCTTCGTGCACCTTAGGGTCTTTCTTTTGTTCTTTTCCTGGCTTTCTTGAGGGTTGTCAGATCCTTGTGACTTCTCTGCCATGGTGAGAGGGTAACTCTGCAAACAGACTTAAACACAAACAAATCAGAAACAATGAGCTCAGCTTGGGGGCTTGGCTCAGCAAGCGGGAGGCGGCCAGAATGCTCGCAGTCCAGTGAGTGATCCAGCTTCACAGTCTTACGTGAGCCTGACTTACTCACCTGAGCCAAGCTCCCTGGCTGAGTTCGGGGAAATTGTTCCCTACCAATGGCCCAATGGTGGGGCAGCTGGAGACCAGGGACTAATTTGGCCTTACCAAGTCACCAGGCCACATCCATACTCTGGGGGATTCACTTTCGTGGTCTGGGATGTGGATGGAGAGCAAAGAAATTGGACTTGAGGACATACCCGATAAATATCCTTCAAATTTATCCAACAGGTTTTTTTTTTGAGACTGTGTCCTGGGCTGGAGTGCCATAGCTTCAGCCTAGATCACAGCAACCTCAAACTCCTGTGCTCAAGCAATTCTCCTCTTGCATCAGCCTCCTGAGTAGCTGGGAATAAAGGCATGCACAACAATGCCTGGCTAATTTTTCTATTTTTAGTAGAGACAGGGTCTCACTCTTGCTCAGGCTGGTCTCAAACTCCTGACCTCAAGCAATCCTCCTGCCTCAGCCTCTGAGAATGCTAGGATTACTGGCGTGAGCCACTGCACCCAGCCTATCCAACAGTTTTTATCTATAAAATTATTTTCAGAGACCCAAAATGTTGGGGGAAAATGAGGGCTTTGGCAACAGATCAACCTGGCTCAGTCCCATCTCGGCAACTTATTGTGTGGCTTGTGTCAATTATAGAATCTCTGTGCATTCCCTTATTTTGAAATTGGAAATTCACTGCACTGAATTTTAATACCCGTTAACCTTGTGTAGTAATTATTATTTGCTTGTTTCTATGCTGAATTCTATACATCTATTATTTAATTGTCAATGAAGGAAGTAATATAATTATTACAATTTTACAATAAATTGAAGAGCAGAGGGATTAAGTTGCATGCCCAAAGCCACACACCCATCCAGGATTCAAACTCAGGCACTGGACTCCAAACATGTTCCCATGAATGTATTATACTATTTACCCTATAGAGTGTCTGGGACAATTAGAATATAAATGAATACATTATGCAACTGGCACAAGTTGCAACCATTATCTCATTTGACCTTTATTAACATCCTATGAAACTTGCAGAGTAAGATCAGGATGCAGAAGTTTAGAGCAGCTGTGGAAATTGTCCAATCTCCCCAGACTATGAGCACCTAGAGAGCAAGACCCATCCTCTTACTCATTTCTCTAGTATCTAGTAGTGTCTCTAGTATTTGACTAAATTTTGGGCCCATAGTAGGTGTTAAATCAACAGGTATAAAACTACAATAGCTAAGGTAAAGTTCAAACCAATACTTTTTCACTAAATTCTTTCCATGGCCTATGCTTGAATTTGTATCAGTTTATTCTTCAAGTTTAGAGAAATTGACAAATATCCAAACACTTCAGCATCACTTCTAGCATCCCAAAACTTAGGCATAATCACCGATCATGTAACATGTATATCATCATTTCTAATCAGTGTTACAAAAAGGCAAACCATTCAGATTTATTATAAGCATGTAAATATTTTCTTTCCAGTATAGGAGAGCATTCTAGATGCAATTGGCAGTAACAGTTTCCTTACATGCTTTATATATTCAAATTCTATCATTCAGTTGAAGTAGAAATATACGTTTATTGTTACAATTGTAAATTACTGCAAAAATTAATGACAATTGTGATTTCTGTTAATTTTATGTTAAATAAGCAAAAACTGAGAAATTTTAATTTGCTAAAAATTAGAGCAAAATGTAGACAATTAATATGTATATTAACAGCATTTTAGCCAGTTAACTTTAGGAATATCCTCTAGTAGCAAATTATAAAAATTATAAAAATTCCAGTGATAACATGAGACAAAAATAATACAGATTAGATTGTACTTCTAACCTTTATAGAATTGTTTGGTAGACTAAAATTTATAATCCTAGACAAAATAACCTTTAGGAATGGCACTGAAATTTTAGTTATTTAATTTCACATAGGCTTTGGTCTTCCAAGTTAAAAAAAAAATTCTCTTTGGCAGTGCCTTGCATCTTGTGAGCATAATGACAATCAGAGCATCAACTTTGACAGTGCAAAATTTCACAAGGAGGAAAACTCCAAAATTATGCTAACAACATCCAGGAAATATCAGACTTAATAAAGGATCAAAAGGTTTGAAGAAAAGAATAATGTATTACAGAAAAAGAAGATTCCCAGAAGAATCTCACTCCTTCACTGATCTCAGCTGAGAACGAGTTTCCTTTTAATATGGGAAGCTTTCATTGCAGAGGGGACAAGAGCTACCAAGCAGCTGACAGTACTCAAATGGCTGCTTCTGTACCAAAGTGTCAAATTTCAACCTGGCTCCTGCTTTTTCAAATATAATGCTGGAAAAATGGTTAAATTTTTAGATAAAAGTGCTGCTTTATTTGCATGTCCTCAAACTTCCATTCTATAATGGCGTGTTTGACCTTAGCTGCCAGCCTTACACAGCCAGTGAGGATATGCACTCTGCCAGCTCTGTTGTACTTGGCCATAGAGCAGGAAAAAGCCTGCCAAAGAAAGTGGGAACCTTTGCTAAAGGCAAGGGTCAGGGACCGGTTTGTAAAGAAAAACTCTTTTGTTCCCTCTGTTTTAGTGGATGCCTTCCCAGTTAGTAAACAAATCTGCTTCTGGAAATGGATTTTCTGATGCTTGAATGACCTTCCTTTGGCATCTACTCACTTGACCCCTAGAGCAACCCTTTGGAAAGGGACACAGATCAGGTGGCAGCCCTGAATTGCCCAGTGGAGACAGGGCAGAAGTTATGGCACATAAGTGTGGACTCCTCTAGTTAACCCCTCCATCTCCAGGACCATTTGGAACCCAATTCTTGCAAACCAACTTGGCCCAAAGTGGTATCCTCATTCTGGATCATGTTGTCCCCTGTGCCTGAGGGACTCACTACTTTCTCTCTCTTCAGATCTTTTCTATTCTGATTACTATGCTGTCATTAATCCTTACATGTATGAAGAACTTTCACTAATGTGGGAAGTTGCTTAGAGTATCATGTTGCATTTTGAAAAAAAGGATGCAAAACTATACACCAGGAACACGATTTTGTAAAAACAAAACAAAATGTCTTGAAAACAAAAAAGAAATGTAGCAAAATGTTATCAAGATTCCAAAGTTTTTAAAAATAATTGAAATGAGAAAAAAGTTGGCATTATTACATTAATTCTACTTCACATTTTCTTTAACTTGAGCAAATTCAACCATACGTGCTCCTTTTCATGGCAAAGTTTTAAGCTCACAGTGAAATCATAGAACTAGATACTTTGATACTTGAAGCCATTACCATGATTATATTCTTGTACTATGAGGTTATTTAACTCTTTGCACTTCTATGCAAACAGTTTGTCTTGCCAAACAGGTTGTTTGTGCTGAGCGAATAGGGACTGTGTTGTACTTATCTCTGTGTTTCCAGCAGATCCCAGCACCCTTGGTTCAGGGTAAATAATCATTAACTATTAGTTGATTGCTTGGTTGCTTGAGAAAGGAACACCCAAATGGCTTAGCTGGCATTCTTTGTTCTTAGTGGTTAAAAAGAGCAGGTGCTTTCAGGTCAGATCACTCTGGATTTTAATCTCCGCTCTGCTGCTTTCTCACATCTTAGGGAAAATTGCAAACTTCTCTGATAATCTATTTCCTCATCTCTGTAATGGGTATGAAATAACCACTTCATGGGCTTGTTAGGAAAATTTAATGAAAAATATATACAAAACAACCAACACCCATATCGGTCAGTTTTCTTTCTTTTTCTTTCTCTCTGTGCGTCACCTCTTGTCAATATTCTGCCAAGAATGGTCAAGTAAAGAGGAATCGCCCATCAATGCAATCATTTTTCTCACAGAAAACATTTGAATAGTTTGTGGCTAACCTGTGTTGTCTTGAGATTACCTGGTTTGGATAAGTGGGAAGTAGATATGTTTGGGAGAGTGAGAATAGAATATTTCTGCAACCATGAAAATGCAGATTTCCCTGGGACTAGTTAGAGGCGCTTATCGGAGTCATGAAATTCCTTCAACTATAGACTTAATTTCAAGGTTATAATTAGGCTGTAGCTCTGGCCTTGGCCACCCTTCTGAATAAACCCTGTGGCCAAGAAGAGAACTTCGTAATTGGAGAGTAGCCCATTCTGGAACAGCAATTCTGGGTCCAAACGGCGTCTCTAACACTATCTTCACAGCTCATCTATGGATCCTCATTATCACAGCCTCTGTTCAGGCTCCCTAAATTCTCAAATAGTGTCCATGCTTGCCTTGTTCCCCGCCATCTTCCATACAGAGTGACTTCCCCTATGACAGTATTCAAGAGAAGTCTACATCGATGCACATGCTCCAGTGAGACCTGTCCCTTTCCGGCCTGTGACACCAGTCATAGAATTTTATAAAGGAAGCCTCCAGGGCCCTCCATGCTCTCAAGAAGATGATTGCCATGAACCTCAATACTACTCACTTCGCCTCCACAGACTAAGAGACCAGTCCTAAGAAGCCAGTGTATTAAGAGAACTGACTCACCCTTCTTACCCTGGGAGACCACAAGAGTAATCCTGCCCTGCGCTTGAGCCACACTCATGTGGCAGCAAGCATCACCTCACCTGGTCCAATCTTCCACCCTTCTGGACTCTCCCAACCTTTGTGCTGTCTAGAATTCATGCACTGTCACCTGTCAACCCCCCTTTATCCTAACCTCTTTGCTGACTGCACCTTCATCTCCTTTCTCTAGTTGAAACCTGGACATGGCTTCCTTTGCCATCTCTCAAGCTATGGTCCTGTTATTTTCCCCTACACTATCTGGACCGTAGTCTTAGAGATAGGGTAAGTTTCCTCCATGTTCTTCATCGCTGCTTCCGGACCTTGTTTCCCCTGTCCTTTGAAGCATATGCCATCAGACTATGTAGTCACCAACATCTAGGACATTCACCCTCATTTACTGAAAATTTCAGGATGGTATTACTGTCACCTTCCTGAAGGTCTCATTATCATGTGGATAATGACATCGGCTACTTAGCACAATGCCCGGCTCACTTTCTGCAATCTTTCCTTCCACTCAGTTCCCATGGTCATACTTCACTGCAAGAGACAATCTCCAAATTCCAATTTCAAGCATTCCCTGTCACCTCTACTCTTAAAATAATCCTCCACTGACCCCCTCAAATTCCTCTCCAACTCCCACTTTAGTTTTTTTTTATTGAACCAATGATGATTCCCAAATTCATATTTCCAAATCTGGTCCAGCCTCTGGGCTTCAGACTAGTCCATTCCCACTCACTTAACATTTCTCTCTGGATGTTTATGGACAACTTAAACTTACCATGTGCCACACTGAATGCTTTATTCTTTCCTTGACCTCTACTTGGCCCTGCCACAACCTGACTGTATTTCAGTGCTCCTCATCTCAGTAAACAATGCCACTATTGAGGCAGTTGCTTAAACCAAGAAATTGTGAGTATTCCTTTATCTTTCCATTCTTTTCATATCTCACATTAAGCCATTTAACAACAACAACAAAAAAGATGGGAGCCCTTGTAGTATGTCTCAGACCAACCACTTCCACTGCTATCAACCTGATGTGAATCAGAACTTGCAGTCTCGCTTGAATCACAGCAAAAGGCTCCCATTTACAGTGCTGTCCATATGGACCTCCCATTCTCTTTAAAACCCACTAGAGCTAGTATGCCAGTGGTCAACTCACAGTTCTTATCATTTCAGAATTTTGGCAGCATTTGATGTAGTCGACCACATCCTCTCAATGAAAACAGTTTTTTAATTTGGTTTTGAATATTGCACTCTCCAAGATTTTCTCCTACTTCACTCAAAGCGTTTGTTCCCAAGCTCTTTTGCTGATTTTCTCCTTTCTGGTCTCTAAAGTTTGAGTGTCCTATGCCTCAGTCCTAGCCCTTTCTTAGCCCTTGTATCCACATACTCTTCCTGTATGAGGGTGGCTTTAAAGGTTCCTCTGTAATCCACAGTTTGGTGTTAATCACTATCAAGGCATTTTCACATTGTCTTACAAGTCTGTGTTACGTGGTGTTCTGCTTCTGTTTAACCCTGGAGTTTTCTTCAGGACAGAGATCTTAGCTCCCATATCATAAGTGCATATCAAAAGGTATTCAATGTGTTTGTTGAATGAACGACTATTTAAATTACTACCAGCAAGGAATTGAAGAATATCAAAGCCAATCTTATCATGAAATAATTAAGGATGGTTTGGTATTTAGCAGTTAAACAACTTATCAGAAGGTGCAGCTACTACACATTTGCCAGGATTAAGTATACAGCATCGGAAAATAATGCATTGTAGATCTACATTAGAAAAAATGACGAGTTTATATACACACAATCTTCCTCCATTTTAAAGCAAAATTTTCTGAGTAATCACTTGACACCTGTTTCTTCTGTCATTTCTGCAAAAGCTATCTGAGTAAATACCTTCTTTGACTTTCTCTTATATTCCTCCCAACAGCTAACAGATGAAAGATCTTAATCCATCACCAGAAAAACAAAAAAGTAATTTATTTTTAATCAATCAATAAATACTTATCAATTGGCTGTATGACATCAGGCATGTAATTTTAAGTTCTCTTGGACTGCGGTTTCCTTTTGCATAATATGAGAGAACTGGATGGGATGAGATAATTGCATAAATTCATTATTCTGTTTGTAGCCTCCACATAGATGATTTAATATTTGACCACTGGAGCTCAGATTTTAAAAGCATTTGAAAGTTATGTTCATCAAAATTATAAAAATAGGAGTAATAAAACACTGTTGCTATGACTCAAAGGTTTGGAAAACCACTCAAAAACTTAAGCAACAAAGTCAAGCCAGGAACGTCCTTCTGCTCTCCCTCCCTATCCAAGTATCAAAGTCCCACAAACACTTGTAAAGATTTCCAAATGATTCAGTAAAGTAGAGGCAGATCCTGGGGAATAGAGTGTTCTGTCAACACTCTGCTGGGAGGAACAAGCAGTCTGTGATGGCTTGTTCTGTGGGTGGCTTCCTCCCACCATGAAATATGTGAAGGG
>RJWJ010025183.1:0-24137 GCA_004363605.1 Indri indri
CTACAAAATGATTAGCAGGTGAACTTTTTTAGAAAAAGAGAAAAATATTGGTAGTTTCTATAAAATTCAGACTCTCTTTTACACAAAATAAAACTTTAAAATACTTTAAATTTACCTCTTTAATATTTGGTTACTCTGAAATGAGTTCTTCCAACATTATATTTGGAGCTGGTACAAAAAAGACGGTGTTAGTTCAATCACTGACACAAGTTACTGTTTCAATTATCCAACTGTCAAATTATTAATAGATCAGGTTGAAATAACTCACACTCAGGATCTGTGATCTGAAATTTGTAGTAATCTCAGTGGGTGGGAAGATCATGTTTTAAAAAAGGATTAAAAGTATTTTATTATAAAGATTGTATAACAAATGTGCAGAATGTTTGGAAAGTACAGAGACAAAATCATCCATTGTCCCAATATCCCCAAATACTTCTTTTTAAATTTCAGCATATTACGGGGGTACAAATGTTTAGGTTACATATATTGCCTTTGCCCCCCCGCCCCAAGTCAGAGCTTCAAGCATGTCTATCCCTCAGACGGTGCGCACCGCACCCATTAGGTGTGAATATACCCATCCCCTCCTCCCACCTCCCATCTGCCTGACAACTAGAGGATGTTACTACTATATGTGCACATAAGTGTTGGTCAGTTAATACCAATTTGATGATGAGTACATGTGGTGCTTGTTTTTCCATTCTTGTGATACTTCACTTAGTAGAATGGGCTCCAGCTCTATCCAGGATAATACGAGAGGTGCTAGATCACCACTGTTTTCTGTGGCTGAGTAGAACTCCATGGTGTACATATACCACATTTTATTAATCCACTCAGGTATTGATGGGCACTTGGGTTGTTTCCACATCTTTGCAATTGTGAATTGTGCTGCTATAAACATAAAATAGTTTGAATTCCTCATACATTCTGGTTATTAATCCCTTGTCAAATGGATAGTTTGCAAATATTTTCTTCCATTCTGTAGCTTGTCTCTTCCCTTTTTTGGGTGTTTCCTTTGCTGTGCAGAAGCTTTTTAGCTTGAAGTAATACCATCTATCTATTTTTGCTTTGGTTGCCTATGCTTTTGATGTCTTAACCAAAAAAATCTTTGTTCAGACCAATGTCCTGTAGCATTTCCCCCAATGTTTTCTTTTAGTAGTTTCAAAATTTCAGGCCTTAAATTTAGTCTTTTATCCACTTTGTGTTATTTTTTGTGTATGGTGGAAGATGGAAACTTAGTTTCATTCTTCTGCATATAGATATTCAGTTTTCCTAGCACCATTTATTAAAGAGACAGCCCTTTCCTCCATGTATGTTCTTGGTGGCCTTTGTCAAAAATTAGTTGACTGTAAGTGTGTGTGTTTATTTTTTGGTTCTCTGTTCTGTTCCATGTGTCTGTTTTTATGCCAACACCATGCTGTTTTGGTTACTATAGCTCTGTAGTATAGTTTGAAATCTACTGGTGATTTCAGAAGATGTCTCCAGCTTTGTTCTTTTTGCTTGGAATAGCTTTGGCTATTTAGATTTTTTTGGAGGGGGGCTTTTTGTTGTTGTTGTTGTTGTTGTTGTTTTTCGTGGTTCCACATGAATTTTAGGATTGTTTTTGTTCCTGTGAAGAATGTCATTGGTATTTTGATAGGGACTTCATTGAATCTGTAGATCACTTTGGGTAGTATAGATATTTTAATAACATTAATTCTTCCAATCCATGACTGTGGGATTCCACTTTTTGTGTCTTCCTTAATTTCTTTCAACAGTGTTTCAGTTTTCCTTATAGAGAGCTTTCATTTCTTTAGTTAAATTTATTCTAAGTATTTTACTTTTCTATGGCTATTATAAATGAAATTACTTTTTAAATTTATTTTTCAGATTGATCACTATCGGCCTATGTAAATGCTACTGATTTATGTATATTGATTTTGTATCTGCAACTTTACTGAATTCATTTGTCAGTTTTAAGAGTTGTTTGGTGGCATCTTCAGGTTTTTCTAAATATATGATCATGTTGTCTGCAAACAAGGATAATTTGACCTTTTCCTTTCCAATTCAGATGCCCTTTATTTATTTTTATTGCCTAATTGCTTTTGCTAGGACTTCCAGTCCTATGTTGACAAGAAGTGGTAAAAGTGGGCATCCTTGTCTTATTCTAGATCTTAGTGAAAAGTTTTCAATTTTTCCCTGTTCAGGATGATATTAGCTGAGGATTTGTCATATCTGGCCTTTATTGTGTTGAAGTATGTTCCTCTTATACCCAATTTGTTGAAAATTTTATCATGAAGGGATGTTAAATTTTATTGAATGCTTTTTCTGCATCTATTGAAATGATCATATAGTTTTTGTCCTTGATTCTGTTGATGTCATATATTATGTTTATTGATGTGCATATGTGGAACCATTCTCATGTCTCTGAGATGAATCCCAGTTGTGTTGTTTTTAATGTGTTGTTGGATTCAGTTTGCTAGTATTTTGTTGTGGATTTTTTTATCTATTTTGATTAGGGATATTGACCTGTAGTTTTCTTTTTTTTGTTGTGTCCTTGTCTGATTTTAGTAACAGGATAATTATGGCCTAGTTGAATGAGTTTGAATGAATTTTTTCCTCTTCAATTTTCTGAAACAGTTTGAGTGGAACTAGTGTTAGCTTTTGTTGAAATGTTTGTTAGAATTTAGCAGTAAATCCAACAGGTCTTGGGCTCTTCTTTGATGGAAACTTTTTATTACTGTTTTAATCTCATTATTAATTATTGTTCTGTTCAAGTTTTCTATTTCTTCATGATTCAATCTTGGTAAGTTGTATGTGTCCAGGAATTTATCCATTTCTTCTACATTTTCTAATTTGTTGGTGTATGGTCATTCATAGTTGTCTATGATGATTCTTTGTATTTCTATGGTATTAGTGTAATGTTTCCTTTTTCATCTCTGATTTTATTCATTTGGATTTTCTTTCTACTTTTCTTAGTCTAGCTAAAGATTTGACAATTTTGGTTATCTTTTCAAAAAATAACTTTTTCTTTTTTGTATCTTTTATATTTTATTTTTAGTCTCAATATCATTTACTTCTCCTCTGATCTTTATTTATTTTTTTCTTCTACTAATTTGGGGTTTGGTTTGTTCTTTTTTTTCTGGTTCCTTGAGATACATCATTAAGTTGTTTACTTAAAGTCTTTCTATTTCTCGATGTAGGCATTTATAGCTATAAGTTACATAATAATGCTTTTGCTGTATCCCGTAGGTTCTGGTATCTTGTGTTTCTATTTTCATTTGTTTAAAGAAATTTTTTAATTTCCTTCTTAATTGTTTCATTGACCCATTGGTCATTCAATACCATGATGTTTAATTCCCATGTAATTGTACAGTTTTCAAAGTTCATTTTATTATTGATTTCTAGTTTTGTTCCTTTGTGTTCTGAAAAGATACTTGATATAATTTCAAACTTTTTGAAATTGTCGAGACTTGTTTTGTGGCCTCACATATGGTCTATCCTGGGGGAGGAGTGATGTGGGCAATCCTTCATGGCCACCAGCGAAGCCAGTGGTGACTATTGCCTGTTTACCTCTGATGTTTATTCAAAGCCCCAGAGAGCTCTTAAGTCAGCAGGTGGTGAATCCTGCCAAGACTGGGTCCTTTTGTTCCCTTCTGGTCCAGGGTGGGTTCAGAAATGCCTTCCAGGAACTAAGACCTGGAGTCAGGGGCCTCAGGAGTTTGCTTGGTACTTCATTTTATTGTTGCTGAGCTGGTACCCAAGTTGCAAAACAATGTCCTCTGAAATTTTCCCTTTCCTTTTCCCAACTGGAAGAAGACTTCCTGAGCTGCACTGTCTATAGTTGGGGGGTGGCTGCTTCTCTGAGGTATGTATACCCCAAGTCCACTGGCTCTGAGCCAGCACAGCCACAGGAATTGCCCAAGTACTGCACCTTTGAGGCCTGAATGCCTTACCTAATTTAGTCCAGGCCCAGGTTGTATTTTTGTCATCTGGTGGTGAGGCTAATTGGAACTCAGGTTTCAAGGTAGAGAATTTCTCTCTGCCTGGACTGGTCTAAAGTCTCCCTCTTTGGGCACTGGCAGAATTCTGCCCTGTGCTGTGTTCCCCTACTCCAGGGTGGCTCTCAGTTTCAATGCAAAGTCCCACAATCACTTCACTTTTTCTTCCCCAGGCACACAGATTCTCTCTCCACTCAGTGTGCTGGTGTGATACTGCTGGGGGATGGGGAGTCTGCCCTCCTCAGTGCCTCTTTTCTTGATGTAATGTTAAAACCAGGTAGTATGAGGGCTCATCGGATTTTTGGTTCTTCTGAAGGTGCTTGCTGGCATGGATAGCTGTTGAATTTGGTGTAGGGCTGACAGAGAGGGATGATTGCCGGAGCATTCTATTTGGCCACTGTGCTCTGCCCCTCTGTCACTTCTTATGTATTAATTTACTTTCCAGTGGTTACGTATTTGACCTTTGTTTACCAGCAGGGGTTCTCTGTTGTCTCAAATGAACTGGTCTGTGAAGTGCCTGGTCCCCTGAGTTCCCTGCTTAGCCCTACATGGGGGAACAAAGCTGGTCAGGGCTGGACCACCAAACTCACCCACAGATATCTCAATGATATCTCAATATCTCAGTCTTCCCAGGAGTGATAGGGGGAGCTCTCACTGAATTGCACCAAAGTCTCCACAAGAGGGAGGGGACAGTAACAGCTCTGTATCTTAGCCAGGAAGAATCGTGGTCTGCTTCCCTATCATGCCCATCCTGGGGCTCATGACTCTCAGTTCAGTCAGACACTGTGTCTATCTCCAGGCCACAATGACACTGAATGCTGCTGCGGTAAATGCCTGTCCCATAACTCTCTCCTAAATGGTTTTGGGGCTTCCCTCAGCCCCAAAGAGATAGCTTTGTGGCTTGCTTAGTCTCCTCTCAGGGAAATATGCTGCTGCATGTATAGAGGGAGAGGGGCCCAGCATTCTGGCATGTGCCAGTGAGTACCAGTTGTGGTGTTGCTGCCAATTTGGGTCAGCCCAACTTCAGAACCCTGGGGGAGTGTTCAGGTGTTAGTAGTAGTGGACTAGGTTAGGTAATCCCCAGTTCCCAGGTCCCTGGATGGCATGCTTCAGTTCTGGTGGGACCAGACCAGGACTGAGTTGGCAAACTTGTCCTTACTCCCCACCTTGTGTTCAGGTGCTGTCCATGATAGGGTGGGGTGGGCTGATCCCCTGGTTGTTGGCAGAATGCTCAAGCAGGGGCAGGGCGGTTTGCTATGGGCCTGTTACTGAGGAGGGCAGGCCCATCTAAGCAGGAGTAGCAGAGACAGGCATCCGTGTGGCTTGCAGAAGTCAGTGTGGGGCACCCAGGATGCAGACCTCTAGGGGATGGGCTCCCCAAATGGTGCTGCCAAGCTACAGCTGGAATGCATAGTAGGCCCCCTTCAGTGGAGGCAAGCAACTGAGGGGTACACGGTCTACTCACAGCCCCTCATCTTTTAGCAACAGCAGCAACAGTCTCTGTCATTGGGGTGCACAAAGGGTCCAGACTCCCACTCCTTTCCTGGCCCAGTAGCATCAGCAGCAACAGTGGCAGTGGTAGCTCAAACCTCTAGGGGCTGGGCTCCCCAAATGTTGGCAGGTTTCAGCTGAACTTGCCACCAGTGAGGGCAGGCCCTCTCAGTAGAAGCAGGCATCTGTGGGTACACTGACTCCTCCTACCTCTTTCCCTCAGCAGTGTCTGTCCTTGGGGCACATAAAAGTGCCCAGCCTCCCTGTTCCCTCTGTGGGCCTGTGACTTTGGCAGCCCCAGAGCAATTCAGAGACCTCTGGGGCCTGGGATCTCTGAATGGTGCTGAGCTGTAGCTGCTCAGGGCTTGAAAGCCTGTGGGAATACATGCAAGTTTGAGCAATGCCTCTGAGAAATATCTAGGCAGCTCCTTGCATTAGTTTGGGGGCCCAGAAGGGTCTAGGGGATCTCCCCTAGCTAAGATTCTGTAAGTCCCTGGCAGGAGTGTGGGACCCAAGGGAACTCTCACTCACTTTCCCTGCATCAGGGAACTTCCAGTCTTCCTGCTAATCCTGGCTAAGCAGGCTGCTTGACTTCCCTCTCCTCTGCTTTCCTGCTTCCTCTCACTTTTCTGTTGAGTTCCAGTGTTCTCTCTTAGACTATCTATTTGAACCGTGAATATCTACTCAATAATTTTGATTCCTTTCTGTGGGAGAGGTACACACTTGCTGCATCTAGTCAGTGATCTTGAACTGGAACCTATCTGTGTTGAATCTTAAAGTTGGTGGAGACCTGTGCAATGACAGTATTTTGTGTCCATGTAGATTCAAAATTACATAATTGTGACATAATAAATATAACATTCATTTAAAATTAGCAATATAACGTTATGTCATTGGTATTTTTACTTGACATATATCATTAGTCTTTGCTAAGTTATATGAAAAATTAATTTTTAATGCCTATGTAATATTCAATTATATTGATTGCTGTGTTTATTTAATGAACCATTTATTTATCATTATAAATTCTGATTTTTTATTTTTATAAATAGTGCTCAATTATTCATTTTTTTTTGTTGTTTGGTTTATATCTTAGGATAAATGTTTAGAGATTATATTATTTAATCAAAGGATATAAACAGTTTTATGGCTTTTGGAATCTCTTGATAAACTTACTTTACTAATTTATATTGGTGTCAACAAACTAAGAATACATATTAGATTCACTACTTTTTTTTGGTCAATAGGTATTATAATTCTTTTAAAAATCACTAATTAAATGGACCAACTATTTTATTTGCTTCTTTATTGACAGCGTTTTCGACATTTTGTTTTCAGCATAAGTTTTCATCTGTGAATTGCCCTTTGCTTATCTCTTGTTTCTTAATATTTTTATTGACATGAGAATTTTAAAATTAATTTCTATATTTCTAAATTTAGAACATTATTTCCCCTTTAGTGAAATGACAAATATTAAATTCTATTACTGTTATTTATTTTATAATTTAATTCTTTATTATTTGATTTTTAAATAAATCTTAAACTTACTTTCCAAATTTAAGTGAATAGCTTAATAGTAGTTATTAAATAATCATTTATGACTAAATTTTTATTATGTAAAATTTGTATGAAGAATATGCTTTATATCAAGGTTATCAATCTAGTTCTAGTGATTTATGTCTACTGTTCAGATAGTAAGCTGTTTTTATTACCGTTGCTATGTAAAATATTTTAATTTGGGGCAAGAGCTAATAACTCCTTAATCTTTTTCGTATAATCTTGATAATTACCCATGCTTATTTTTATAGATGAAATATACAATAATTTTAAGGCATAACTTCAATATTCTCAGTCTGGCTTCATACATTAAATATCAAATATGGCAATTAAAAGGATTCCTCAATACAACAGTTTCCATATACATCTATGGCTATTCTATGAAAGGAAAGGAAATTCTCATAATTGCTCAAAGAAATCTAACTTACCTATTGATCCTGGTACATGAGAAACTTCAGGTGTATGTAGATACTTCCTAGCATTCCATCTATATTGTTCTGTATTAGTCGAAGTCTGAATAATCATTACTTTTGTGAACTTTTCAGTGCCTTGTATCTAAAAGTTGGCAGAGTGCAAGTTAATTTCTGAGCAGATATCATATGATTAAATGTTTCTCTGGTAAGCTATTATTTCAGGCCCTCTTTAAACATCTGGGAGAAAATTGAAAGTGTCGATAAATCAACACAAATAAGATAGATATCTTAAAATACCTGGATATGTTGGTTTTGTGAAAGTCAATATTCCATGTTCTTTCACTGATTTTTAAATATTTTGTTTATTTCTATTCCAAATGAGAAAAATGATTGAATTAATCATCAATGGCTACCTAAAAACTCACCAGAGTTTTTCTATATGGCATCAAGCATAAAAAACAATGGATTTTAAAAGATCATTCTACTTTGCGGTTGTATTTATTATGCTTTGAATCACATTGGTATCTAAATCCACTGTGAGCAGGGCTCTACGTCTAGAGGACTAGACAGAGTTGAGCAGGCTTCAACATGCCTTGAGAACTCTGGCTTGGTTGTCTAAATTCCCAACCAACACCCACACCAAAGCTACGTTATGTGTTCAAAACAGAGGTAAGGAGCACCATGGTTAAGAATGTTTCACTTCTCATTGGGCATCACCCCAGTGCTGGTGGTGTCCACTTAGAAAATTTCCTTGTGACCACTTTTCACCTTGGGATCCCTCCCATGCCCACCTCACTTTTTTCTTGTGTCCTGTATCTACCTTGTAAGTACTTCCATCATAGCTGTAAACATTTTATTAATATGTTTACATATTTTTTCTTTCCCTTTGGTTGAGAGATCTCTTGAGGGTAAGCTGTAAATCTCATTTGTCTTTATCACTTCAGCATCTAGCACTGTTTCTGTCATATATTAATTGCTTAAAATACATAAATACATTTAAGTCTTATTGACTCTTTGTATCTCTTCCAATTTACTTTCTGTAGCTGTATTTTATATGTCCCTTGATTCTTTTCGATGTGCGGCTGTCTTATTCTCCCCCAAAGTCACACAAATATACACACATACATGTACGCACACATACATACAGTCTTCTTTCCTTATCCACAGGGCTCAGGTTCTCATTTTGATTGGCAGGGGAACTTAATTAACAGTTTAAATATGAGAATACTTTCACTTTTACATTCACTTTCAACGTAGCTGTGTAAATACTGCTGCTACTCAATTCAGCACAGGTCTGGCAGAACCTTTCTAGAGAACTGTTGATACAGCCTTGCTGCAATGTGTAAAAGAAATATACAGGCCCTCTTTTGCCATGTATAACTGCACCGAAGTCTAACTGTGGCCAAAATGTACAGCTTGGCCTGCTTCATAGGCACAGGATGGGAATAGATTGTGCTTGGTCTACCAAGTGCCAAAGCAATCAATGAGCTTGGTGAGTGTGTGTGGGCGTGGGTGTGCGTATGGGTGTTTAAAGAGTGGTAGGAGAAAAGGGGAGGATTGAAAGGTAGGAAGCTTAAGATTATAGCAACAATTTTTTGGATGTTAATACACTGTTGGACATATGGCATATTGACCTGAAGACATGAATCAATATTTCTTTACCTGATGGCATGTTATAGGAATTAAGAAAGGTGCCTTATAAGCTTTTCGTAACTGACAATCTTCTACAGCTCCATATATGAGGATAACATAGGTTACAGTTTCATCATAGATATTAATTTTGGTGTTCTTTGGTATATCTTTTACATGAACATTAGAGAGCTTTAATTGCAGCTTGTAGTTCCAATCCTGTAACAAAAACACCATTTCATAGTCTATTATTTGTTTATGATGTTTAATATAAATTCACATTTTCTGATAATATTTTAATGCAATTCCAATCAGAGAGAAAGACAAGTTTATACAAAGACCTCTTACCTCATAAGACAAGTGTTCCCTGATTTTTCTGGCAGTAATAGCAAGTCCAATTTTTAGCCACATTTTATGCTCAGTGAGAGGGCAACATTGCTCAAAAACTTCATACAAGTGGTGTTTGGAAATAAAACATGTCTAGAAAAAGGATATA
The DNA here is from genome assembly GCA_004363605.1 of Indri indri. Classification (NCBI taxonomy): domain Eukaryota; kingdom Metazoa; phylum Chordata; class Mammalia; order Primates; family Indriidae; genus Indri; species Indri indri. Next base: position 9,564 of record RJWJ010025183.1, read on the forward strand.
AACTTGATATTTTATTCTGTGCATCTATGGTTTAAAGTATAATGTTTTCTTGTTTAAATATAACAGTAAAGCTAAGAATTTAATCATGTAAGACTCACATTATGGCCTGGAAACCTAACAAAATGTGTTTATAGTAAACGTTTCTGTGATCTTGTCATATACTAAATTTTAAAAGGCCAGATGATCCAATGAGAGGTTCTTTATTATTCTTTTTAAAAAATTGTATGTACTTATGGGGTATAATGCAATGTTTTGATATATATATTAATATACATACACATTGTGGAAAGATTCAATCAAGCTAATTAACATATTCATCACCTCATATACTTACTTTTTTTAAATTGACAAATAATGATTATATATTTATAGGGTACAATGTGATGTTTTGATATATGTATACTTTGTTGAAAAATTCAATTAAGCTAATTAAAATATCCATTACCTCACCAACTTATCATTTTTCTATGATGAGAACATTAAAATCTGTTCTTTTAGTAATTTTGAAATATGTAATATGTTATTATTAACTGTGGCTACCATGCAGTGCAACAGATCACTAAACTTATTCCTCCAGTCTAACAGAAATATTGTACCCTTTGATCAACATCTCTCCTTTCTCCATCCCTCTCCCTCCCCTGGCCTCATCTCCAGTCTCTGGTAACTATCTTTCTGCTCCCTATGAGAGTGACAATTTTAGATTCCACATATAAATGAGATCTTCCTCTATTTTTCTTTCTGTGCCTGGCATATTTCACTGAGCTTAGTGTCCTCCATGTTCCTTTATGTTGTTGCAAATGACAGAATTTCCTTCCTTTTTTAGGGCTGAATAATATCCCATTGTGTACACACACCACATTTTCTTTATCCATTCCTCCATTAATGAACTCTTGTGTTGACTCTGTATCGTGGCTTGCGAATAATGCTGCAATGAACAAGGGAGTGTAGATATCTCTTCAACATACTAATTTCATATCTTTTGAATCTATGTGCAGAATTGGAATTGCTGGATCATATGATAGTTTTATTTTAAATTTTTTAAGAAACCTCCATACTGTTTTCCATGATGGCTGTACAAATTTACATTCCCACCAACAGTGTATAAAGGTTCTCTTTTCTCCTCATCCTTAACAACAGTTACTATCTTGTCCTTTTGATAAAAGCCATTCTAGCAAGTGTGAATTGATACCTCATTGTAGTTTTAATTTACATTTTTCTAATGATAGTGATGTTGAACTCTTTTTAATATACTTGTTGGCCATGTGTTTGTCTTCTTTTGAATAATGTCTATTCAGGTCCTTTGCCCATTTTTAATTGTATTATTTGTTTTCTTGCTATTGAATTTGAGTTTCTTAAATGTTTTGAAAATTAACCTTTTATCAGATTACAGTTTGCTGATATATTACTATAGATATTGAAAAAATAGACAACAAATTACTAAAAATTATTTAACCTTTTAAAATAGAGATGTTTCTAAAAATACACTGAGAGGAGTAAACTTTTTAGGCAATGATAAAATGCTTATGCTAAGAATTAACAGATTGTTGGCTACTAATAATAAAGCTGCTATGAATATTCACATACAACTTTTTCATACATTTTTTTAATTAGGTTGGTGCAAAAGTAATTGTGGTTTTGGACCTTGAATTTTTAATCATTATAACTAAGATCAAATACATCTTTATTAATCAAAATAGGAACCATTACAATCAACACATTTTTGTCAATGAGAGATAAGTTTGTTTATTCCTGTAGCATAAAAATCCATGCTTCAGGATTCAATGAACTCTTGGAAACCATTTTCTGCATCCTGCTGGTTATGGAAGCGTTTTCCCTGCAAAAAGTTGTCAAGATGCCTGGTTGGGGAGAGGTCAGGTGAATATGGTGGATGAGGCAAAACCCTGTAGCCCAATTCATTCAACTTTTGAAGTGTTGGTTGTGCGACCTGAGATAGGACATTGTCATGGAGAAGAATTGGGCCCTTTCTGTTGACTAATGCCGGCTGCAGGCTTTGCAGTTTTTGGTCCATCTCATTGATTTGCTGAGCATACTTCTCAGATGTAATGGTTTCACCAAGATTCAGAAAGCTGTAGTGTATCAGACCAGCAGCAGACCACCAAACAGTGACCATGACCTTTTTCTGGCGCAAGTTTGACTTTGAGAAGTGCTTTGGAGCTGCTTCTCGGTCCAACTACTGAGCTGGTCGTCACTGGTAGTCATATAAAATCCATGTTTTGTCACATGTCACAATCTGATCAAGAAATGTTTGTTGTTGCGTACAAGAAGAGAAGACAACACCTCAAAACGACGATTTTTCAAATTTTTGGTCAGCTGTGAGGCATCCACTTATTGAGCTTTTTCATCTTTACAGTTTGCTTCAAATGCCAAATGGCTGTAGAATGGTCGACGTTGAGCTCTTTGGCAACTGCTCGTGTAGTTGTAAGAGGATCAGCTTCTATGATTGCTCACAATTGGTCATTGTCAACCTCCGATGGCCGGCCACTGAGCTCCTCATCTTCCAGGCTCTCGTCTCCTTTGCGAATTTTTTTTTTTGTTTATTTCAGCATATTATGGGGTTATAAATGTCTAGGTTACATATATTGCCTTTGCCCCACCCAAGTCAGAGCTTCAAGTGTGTCCACCCCCCAGGCAGTGCGCACTGCACCCATTAGGTGTGAATACACCCATCCCCGCCACTACACTGTACGTTTGTTAGCAGTTCCTGAGTCAAATACGTCATTGATGTTGTGAGTTATCTCTGCTGCTGTATAACTCATTTTGAACTCGAGTAAGAAAATTGCTTGAATTTGCTTTTTGTCTAACATCATTTCCATAGTCTAAGATAAATATAAAATAAACAGCAAGTAATAAGTCATTAGCAAAAAAAAAAGTGAGAAAATACATTAAAATGATGTATAACATAACACATTTACTTAAGAATATATTCCAATATCAAATGGCAAATTTCAACAATGCTAAAACTGCAATTACTTTCATACCAACCTAATATTTCTTTTGGGCGAGTATCTGTGTGATTGCTGAGTAATATAGTAAATGTATAAATAACTTTGCAACCAATTAACAAACTATTTTCAGAAGTGATTCTGACATTTTACACTCTCATTAGCCATGTATGAGAATTTCAGTAGCTCCGTATCATTGTCACCACTTGATATTCAGTGTTTTTATTTTTAGGCAGTGTAGTAGGAGTGCAGTGAGACATATCATTGTGGGTTTAACTTGCATTTTTCTGGCAGCTACTGATGTTGAACATCTTCGCGTGCTTATTGATCATTTGTATATTCTTTGTGAAGTGTCTGTTCAAATCTTTTGCCCAGTTTTTAATTCAGTAGTTTGTCTTCCTATTTTTGAATTGTAACAGTTCTTTATATATTCCTTTATCAAGTTGTTTGTCGGATAAAGGTGTTTTGAAAAGCTCCCCCAGCCTAGCTTGCCTTTTTCAAATTTTTCATGGTATCTTTTGAAGAGCAGAAGATTATAATTTTGGTGACATCCAGTATTTCCTTTGACGGTTAGTACTTTTTTTTTAATACTGGCTAAGAAATCTTTGCCTGTCTCAAGATCCCCTCTGTTTTCTTCTAGAATTTTTATAGCTCTATCTTTTATGCTTAGGTTTATGATCATTTCAAATTAATTTTTGTGCATAGTTTATGCAAACCAAGGTTCATTGCTTCCACATGTATATTCAGTGTTTTCAGGATCACTTGTTGAAAATACTATCATATTTTTATTGAACTAATTGGAGTCTTTGTCAAAAATCAATTGACTATATATGTGTGGATCTGTTTCCTGATTCTCTTTCTTGTTCCATTGATCTATATGCCTTAACCTAAAGCTAATACCACATGGTCTTAATTACAATGATTGTATGTTTTTAAATCAAGTAGTGTAAATCATCTGACATTATTCTTTATCAAATTTGTTTTGTCTATTATAGGCATTTCCTATAAATTTTACAGGCAGCGCTCCATTTCATTTAAATTTTATAAGCAGCTTATAAACGTTTACAAAAGAATGAGTCTGCTAAGATTTTGATAGAGATTGCATTAAACCTATGGATCAATTTGGAAAGAATGGACATCTTAATAATATTGTGGCTTCCAATCCATGAAGATGGTAAACTTCTCCATTTGTTTAGAACTTCTTTAAGTTCTCTAGAAAATATTTTATAGTTTTCATTGTAGAGATATATGTAGATAGATGTATGTAGAAATAGATGTATGTCTTTTAACTTTAAGCCTTTATCATTTTCATTGTAGAGATATATGTGGATAGATATGTAGAGATAGATGTATGTTTTTCATTACCTTTAAGCCTATCCATTTTGTGTTTTGATTTTTGTAAAAAAAATTTAAATTTCCATTTTCAATTATTTGTTATTGTTATATAAAAGTACAATTAATTTTTGGAGTTTGGACTTGTATCTTGCCACTTTGCTAAGATCATTTATAAATTCTAGTTATTTTTGGTAGATTCTTTAGAATTTTAAAAATGCAGATATCGTGTCATGTGCAGGGATAATTTTAGTGCTTTCTTTATAATTTCTATGTCAGTTTATTTCTTTTTTCTAGTCCTATTGCACTAACTAGGAATTCCAATATAATACTGGATGGAAGTGGTAAGAGTGGGCATCTTTGCCTTGCTCCCAATCTTAGGATTTTAATTTATCACCACCACTGGGTATAATTTAGCTGTAGGTTTTTCACAGATGCCCTTTATTGGGTTCAGGAAGTTCCCTTCTACTCCTAGTTTTTGGAGAATTTTTATGACGAGTGTGTTAAATTTTGTCAAATTCTTTTTGTTCTATGTCAACTGAGAATATTATATGAGTTTTCTTCTTTTTTTGGATAATGTGTTGAATCACACTGTGGGATTTTCAAATGTTGAATCAACCTTTTATTCCTAAAATAAAACCTATTTAGTTTTGATGTCTTATCCTTTTTACATGTTCCTGGACTCAATTTGCTAATATCTTATTAAAATATTTTTTTGTTATCCATGTTAATGTGGGATATTGGTCTGCAATTTTCTTTTACTAAAATGTTTTTCCAAGGTTTAGCATTTGGTTACACTGGCCCCATAAAATGTGTTGAGAAGCTTTTTCTCCTTCACTGTTTCCTGAAAAAGTTTGTGTAAGATGGATATTATTTCTTCCTCAAAGATTTGATAGAACTCACCAATGAAACCATGCAGCGTGGAATTTTCTTTGTGAGAAGGGTACAAATTAAAAAATCTTAATATATATATAAAGCTATTCAAACTTTCCAATCCTTAATTCAATTTTGGTATGTGTGTGTGTGTTTTTCAAAGAAATTTGTCTACTTCATCTAAGTTCTCAAATTTATTTCAAAAGGTGTTTATAATATTCCTTTTTAAATCTTTCTAATGTCTTTAGGACTTGTAGCTATATCTTCTCTTTATTCTAGTTATTTGTGAGGTGTGTGTTCCTTCTCTCTTTCTCTTTTTCTTACATTAGTCTCACTAAAGTGGTTATCAATTTTATTAATTTTTTCCATGACTCAGCTTTTGGCTTTGTGGATTTGCTCTATTGTTTGCTTTCTATTTCATTGATTTATCCTGGGATTTTAATTATTTCTTTCCTTCTACTTATTTATATTTAACTTGCTGTTCTTTTTCCAGATTATTAGTTGTAAAATTAGATATTTTATTTTAAACATCTCTTCTTTTCTAATACAGGCATTTAAAACTTTAAACTGTCCCCTTAGCACTACTTTAACTACAGCTTACAAATTTTGAAATGCTGAATTTTCATTGTAAAATATTTTTGTAATTTTTTTTGTGATATTGTCTTTTACCCAATGGGTTATTCTGAAATATATTATTTAATTTCCTAACATTTGGGAATTTTCTGGGTATTTTATTGTTACTAGTTTCTAATTTGATTCCATTGTGGTCAGAGAACAAAAAAATCTATAAGATTTTTATCTTTTGAAATTTACTGAGATGTTTTTACAAGTCAGCAAATGATTATCTCAGTGAACACTCTGTGTATAGTTGGAAAGAATGTGTATTATTCAGTTGTTGGATGTATCAATCTGTGTATTGAGTTTTTTGATAGTGTTTTTCAGATCTTCTGCTTTCGGTGTCTTTCAGATCCATATTGACTTTTTTTTGTCTACTTGTTCTTTTAATTACTCTGAGGGAGGGAGGTTAAATCCCTAACTATGATTATGGATTTGTTTATTTCTCCTTTTAGCTATGTCAGCTTTTTCTATAATAATACTGTAGTCCCGTTATTAGAGGTATACATATTTAGAACTATATGTGTTCCTGAATTGTCCTTTTTATCATTATAAACAATGCCTCTTTATCTCTTGTAATATTTCTTAGGTATACATCTTAGTCTAGTATTAATATAACTACATAACTTTTCTCGTGCTTCCTGTTTCAATCTGCTGTGTCTCTAACACTAATGTGCATCACTTGTAGATGGCATATAGCTGGATCTTTTTTAAAAATTCAAGCTGACAGTCTGCTTTTCAATTGAAGTGTTTAGAGCATTTACACTTAATGTAAATAATTAATATGATTTGGTTTAAGGCTACTGTTTTGCTATTTCTACCCCATTTTTTTTTCTTTTTTGATCCATCTTCTTTCATGCCTTCTTTTCAGTTAATGAGATATTTTTATATTCCTTAACTACCTCTATTGGTTTCTAAACTGTATCTTTCCTAGTGTTAACAATCCACACCCTGGTACCACCTCACATTTCACGCATGATTCTTTATACTTCCCACTGCTAACTTTACATCTGACACTTCATAGTTGCTCTTTCTAATATCTCAAATGTAATAGCTTTACAAGAGAATAATTTCATTTACATATTTCTAGTTCTTTGTGTTATTATCACATGTTTTACTTTACATGTGTTATAAATCCCTTTTATAATGTTATTATTTTTGTTTTAGTCAGTTGCATTTTAAGAAAATTGTAAGAAGGAAAAAAACTTAATTGTTTATATTTACTTACCTATTTAACTATTTCTGGTATTCTTTTTCCTTACTTATAGATCTGATTTTCTGTCTGGTAGTGTTTACCTTCAGCCCGAATAATATTGTTTAGCATTTATTGCAGTGCAGATCTGATAGGGAGGAATTCCCTCAGCTTTTATTTATAGAAATGTGGTTTTTTTCCTTCCTTTCTACAATTTAAGATACTGTTCTATTGCTTTCTGGACTTCATTGTTTCTGATAAGAAGTCAATAATATAATTCTTTTTTTTTGTTGTTCTCCAGGATACCATGTTGTCTTTTGCTCTGGCTACTTTCTGACTTTTTCTTTCCTTCCGTTTTTTTAGCAATTTGGCATGTGTGTGTTCCGTGTGTGTGTGTGTTTGTGCATTTCTGTTTATCCTGTTTGAAATTCACTCAGTTTCTTGAAACTCTAAGTATTTTCATCAATGTGGGAAAATTTTGGCCATTATTTAAAAAATATTTCTCCTGCCCATTCTAATTTTCCTTCTACAACTTCCATTATACACATATTACACCATTTATATTATACCACAGATCTCTAGAGTCTCTACATATTTTTAATAATGTTTGTTTTTCAGACTAAATTATTTCTATAATGTCTTCCAGTTCCGACTCCTTTTTACTGCCATTTCCAATTTGCTCTTTTTACTTCTAAAATTTCCATTTGACTCTTTTCTATATTTCTGCATTATGCTGATATTTCCTATCTTTTTTATCTTTAGGAACATATTTCCTTTAATTATTTGACTATATTTCACTTTAGTTCTTTGAATCAATTTTTAACTACTGCTTTAAAGTCTTTGCCCAGGGCATATTCTGGGCGATCTCCATGTTGATTTCTATTAAATGTCCCTCCCCTCTTTTCCATACTTTAGATCACAGTTTTATGTTTCTTTGCTTGTTTAGTAATTTGTGATTACTGGCGATATATAGAGATTCCAGATTTTTTTTTTTTATCTTCCTCTGAAAGTTGTTGATTTTTGTTATAGTAGGCAGTTCATTTACTGTCTGATCACCTTGAGCTTGTGTAGGCTGGGTTTTACCATTTCCTTGTGTTAATCAGTAGGAAACTTTAGGTATTTTCCAAGGTTGTATAAATTGGTGGTACTTAATCTCAAGTTATGTCTCCATCATGGATTCTGTCAGGGCTTTGCTAGGGTGGATCGACAGCAAGCCTTACTCTGGTTCATGATCTTTACTCTCAAGGTCTGCTCTTTCTGGCCTCTCAGCTAGATGCCTGTAGTTTTCAAAGATTTCTTCTTTCTGACAAGACTGAGACTTAAAAGTCAATAATCCCTGGCACTTCTTGAACTCCAGTATCTCTCTTCTATTCTTAACAATCTGGTCAATCCAGTTTTGTCTGATTCTGTGCATGTGCAGCCCAGCCTTCAACCAAGGACTTGTGGAGGCACCACACAGACTCGTTGGGTCTCCCTCTGTGCAACTCTTTCTCCTACTCCTGGCTCTGCAGATTCTAGCTGCTTTAGCTTCCACAACTTTTGACGTTCCATTCCTCAGCACAGGAGGATAAAGATCTTCTGCTTGGGTTCTTACTTGCTGCATCACAGTTTTAGGTAGGGAAATAGTTTTACGTAGAGAGTGGATGTAGGACTTACCTTGTGAGTTTCTCTTCTCTCAAGGTTCTCAGACCTACACCGCCATTTTCAATGGCTGAAAACATTTGCCTTACATATTTTGTCAAGTTTTGTGGTTGTTTGTGTTGAGTGTACTAGTCTGCTACCAGTAACTTCATCATAGCCTGAAGCAGAAAGCTAGAGTGCTTTTTATGCAAGTACCAGGTATCATATAATTTCACTTTTAAATATTTTAATATATATCACTGAATGGTAGAGACATTTAAAAGGTATAATGTGATTATCTAACAGAAATTAAAATATCATCTAATATTCTGTACATATTAAAATTTCCTAAATTGTCTCAAATAGATATCTTTATAACTGGTTTGTTCAAGATAGAACAACTGTATTTGGTTACTATAACTCTGAAGTCCATTTCGAATAATTTTCCTTTGTTTGCTTCCCTTCTCCTTCCACACACTTTTTATGGCATTGATTTATTGAAGGAATCACATTATTTTTCCTGTAGAATAAACCACATTCTAAATATAGAAAATTATTTTTTCGTGGTGTCAATTAATTTCCTTCCCTTCTTACTGTACTTTCCTATAAACTGGTTCAATCTGGGGCCTTGAAGAGCTTCAAGTTTTCTCTTTTCTTGTGTGAGAAGACTTCTCGGGTGGTGCTAGTACTCATGCTCCATCATATCATGAGCTAAACTTTGTGCCTGGTTGTCCTACTTTAGTGATGCTGAGGTTGACCAGAGTCCTTAGGTGGTATTCTCTTCATTATAAAGTTTCCCATTAACATTCCACTTAGTGGTTTTGACGTCAGTTGATGGTTGTTGCCTAGATCCATTATTTTATTAGAGATGACAAAATAGTGATCTTCCAATTCTCTCATTATGCATTTGTTAGCTGGAATTCTTCTATACAGAAGAACTTTTCCTGATAATTTTTTTTGATCACTTTAAAAGAGTTCATAAAGGAAAGGCAGGACAAATGTTTAATTCTTTCCCTTAAAAAGTCTATTTTCAGAATAATAAGATGATATCCCAGCTAGCTACCTCATTGGAAATAAACAAAATTTGGTATCATTTTCAACTTATGGATTTTTTTACATATTTATGGAGTTCAATTGTTTGCAGCCATTATTCTTTTTGAGTTCAAAATAGGCCACTGGGAACCCCTGGTACTTTGAGGATTTTTGTCCTCAATCATGTCTAGGGAAACTTTCATCCACTTTGTTCAACTTTCTATTAATAGACGCTAGCCCTGACATTTTTATCTTCCTTATCCTTCAAATTATAATATTGATAGTTAGCATATCTTATCCAATTTCCCCATGAAAGAGCTCATGTAACCAGTTTTTATGGTTAAATCCTTCTTTCTTTATGTTAGATTAACTTTCATGACCCATTTTGCCAGGACATTACACTAGGTGAGTATAATTCCATAATAAGTTTTGTTATTTTACCATGCCTATTTTTATAAAATAAACTGTCAACTAGAGTTTAAATTTATACTAAATACTAAAATAACCTTAAATTTGATATTAGATATTTAACAAGATAAAACAGTAAATCATAGGTGACGTTATCTGACCTCCACCACAGTTTTGCAGGTGGCAGAATATTTCATAGGTTCATTAGTTAAGCAGTTTATCTCGCCTATTATTTCCCCACTGAGTGCATAGTCTGTGTAAATCATCGGTTGATCTTTTTCCTCTGACTGCAATATTTGGTCAATCCTAAAACCTGGCTTTGATCGTTTCAGCTGTTCAGGAACAAAGAAAGAGAAAAATACATATACTAGTTAACTTGTATTACCAAACTATCTAATTTATGAGTCTTTGTACTTTGGTTTAAACAATTCTAATTTATACATATCATTCTGAGAATACTTATTACTCATTCCTTTTTGAGTAAATTTATTAAGATTAAATTAGAAATTACTTAGACACAAAGCATTCTTAAATACTCTGATCTTTCTGATTCCTCCTACTCAGCCAACCTATACCCATCTTAGGTTGGCAAAATATCCAACTCAGATAGACATAAGATAAATAACAATTTATAATTTTCCATCTTAAAAGATGATTCTTTTAATGGTTTCTTGTTATCTATGAGAAAGTATGGTGTAAAAGGTGATGGGTCATGTTATCCATTGTGTCTGAACATGGAAATTGTCATTTAGATGGTAGCTGCTGTCCCAAAAAAAGGAACTATGTAGTTCTTAACATGAAAAGCTATTAATTTTCAATTTTATAAAGTTTCTTTTAAAGCTATTGCTCAAAAGTGTGTTTATTAATAACTCTACCTTACCTTTATCATGCCTGAAATAATTATATAAATTCCTTTGGGCTCATCACCTTCTTCAAATATATCATTTCCACAATCATATGTTACAAATTTGGTTCTTTCCTAAAAAATACCACCAAATACAGAAGCTGTAAACAGTATTTTGACAGTGGTGGGGAGTATTAAAGTTCACATTTTAATAAAAAGTTTTACATTTTTAAAATAAATATCATTCAATAAGATCTGAGATACCATGTTAGTAATAAATTTATAAGAGAAAATAGGAATTATGAATAGCAAAGAGGAAGATGGATATTCATGGATATATTATACATAATTTTAGATAGAGCATTTATATCTGGGTTAGAAAAGAAATAATCTAGAAATAGGAGTGTAATGAAAGGATGAAAATATTTCATCTGGATGAAAAGTAATGTAGGCTAATGGCACACACATGTCATATATACTCATGCTCTAAACAGTTGATGAAGTAAATAAAAAATTCATTTATTCAAAATATTTTAAGCAGTTGAAAAAACATATTTGGTCTTTTGGTACCAAACAGATAAAGAAAAAGAATATTATTAGAACAAGTTAGATCCATTTATTTCTTAATGTCACAAACACTTACTGAGTACCCATATGCATTATGCAAAGTGTTAGGGGCTGGGTATTAAAAGATGGATGAGCTTAAAAATACAGTAGGAGAAGGCGATGTAAATATAATGGTAATATAATATACTCAAAGCAATAGTAAAGGTATATACTGGATACAATGGTGGCAACATTGGTCCTCTAAACTCAGGATGGGCCACAGGATGTTTTTTCTGGTGTGGCATTTGACAACAAAGCCTACTTCTCTGGGTACCTGTGGAGGAGATGTTTCCAGAGGAGCAATAAGCAGGAAAAGTTTGAAGAAAAGATTAAAAGAAAGGGCATTTCAAGAAAAGTAAATAGCTCCCACAGATGAATGGAATTAGAAAACAATGTAAAGTGTGTGGGACACCATAAATAGTTCAGCATAAATAGGGTTATATGGCAAATGGGAAACCAATGAAGATAGAGAGGGAGGCAGGATTCAGATAGTGGAAGGATTTTTTATATTATTCAAAGGGGTTTTGATTTTATCCTATACGCAATAAGGAACATTTAGAGAATTTTAAACTAGAAAGTATCACAGTTAAATCTTTATTTTTAAAATGATTATTAGTTGGTAAATTAAAGATAATATTAGAAAATAAAAATATTACCTGAATGAAGTCTATATGGTCTTTTTCTTTATCTAGCCATGGAACATGATACAGAACTTCTTCAACAGTAAGAGGCTTGATAACAGATTGAAACTCAAGCACTTGTCTTTTTTTGGTCAAGATTAACTAAAACCAAAAATTTAAGAAAGGAGATGAACTGAACTGCTGTTTACAGAATGTTTAAAACAACTATGTCTGTCTACTATTTCCTATTCTTGATCTTTTGAGATTTTTGTTCTTCCATGAAAACCTCCAACCTCTTTCCTTTTAAGGATTTTTTTTATCTCTTTGTATGATCATTATTCTGAAGTCATAGATTAAACTATTAAAAGTAAACCTTTTTACTGAAGTATAGCCAATGTGAAAAAAAGTGTACAAACAAATGTTCACTCAAAGATTACTTACAAAGTGAAAACATCAGCACCCAGATTAAGAAATAAAATATTTGCTACCCTGGAGTCCTCCCTTATGTTCTCTTCTAATCACTACTTCTACCAAAGATAACTACATTCTTTTACTATCATAGTTTATCTTTTTCTGGTTTTTAGCTTTATCTGCATGAAATATACTTGCTTATATCTGGGTTCCTTTGCTCAACATGTTTTTGAGATTCATCTATGGTGTTACATGTAGCAAAAATTCATTTTATTTTCATTGTATAGTATTATGTTGCATGGATATACCACTGCTTTATTTATCTACTGCTGATTGACATTTGGGTTGCTTCAATTTGGGGCTTTTATGAGTAATGCTGCTATGAATATTTGTTTACATATATACACATTTCTATTGAGTTTATGATTATCTAATCTAATTCCTGGGTCATAAGATGTGGATATGTTCAATTTTTGTAGATACTGCCAAACAATCTTCCAAAGTGGTTGCATCAATTTATACTCCTACTCTAATGTTTCAGTTGTCCCACATTGTTGTCTACACTTGATATTGTCAGTTTTTTGAAAAATTTAGGTACTCTGGTGATTGTATACTTGTATTTCATTTTGGTTTTGATTTGTGTCAAGCTTATGACAATGATATTTAGCACCTTTCCTTATGCTTATTGGCCATTTGAAATTCCTTCTGCTGCAAAGTACATTTTCAAATCTTTTGACCATTAAAAACATGGACTTTCTGTCTGTTTTTATTGAGTTGTAAGAGATTTCTTTGTATATTCTGAGTATGAGTCCTTTATTGGAAATATTTATTGTGCAAATATCCTCTTTTAGTGCATCGTTTTTTAATTCTCTTAACTTTTTAATAAAGAACAATTCTCAATTTTAAAATTATTTAAATCTAATTTTGTGCCTTGTTTAGGAAACCTTTGCCTATGCCAAAATCATGAAAATTCTCTTATGTCACCTTCTAGAAACTTATTGTTTTACCTTTTACAGTTATGTCTATAATTTATCTGGAATTGATTTTTTGTGTATGATATAAGATAAGGGTTCAGAATGACATAGTAGAACTCTACAGAAAAATCCCCAAAAAATTATGAGAAAAAATTGAAACATAATTGAATGGAGAGATATCATGTAAATAGATTGAGTCAATATTACAAAGATGTCAATTCTACCCAAATTGATATACAAGCTTAATAGAATCCCAATGGGAATTTCAGTAGGCTATTTAGTGGAAATTTCCAAGCTGACTTTAAAATTTATTTGAAAATACAAAATGCAAAAACTAGTCAAAATAATATTGAAGAAAAGAACAAAGCTGAAAGAGACACACAGTCAAATACGAAGATTTACTAAGTTTCAGTAATCAGGACACTGTGATTTGGTTCAATGATACAAAAAATTAAACAATAAAACAATAGAACAAAAAAGAGTCCAGAAACTTATCCACATCTACACAGTCACTTAATTTATGACAAAGGCTCCAGTACAGTGCAATGGAGTAGAATGGTCTTTTCCATAAATGATGCTGGGTCAACTGATTATTCCTATGGGAAAAGTGTTAATGTTAACCTCACATTGTTATGTAAGGCATTCTAAGTAAGTGGCATTGCTCCTGTTCACTATTGCTATTTCTTGCAAGGTAAACTTTCTTCATAATCAGATATATTGGTCTTGGTTTTCCAAGTTCAAAGTTCTTCTACACATATCTCTTTCTATTTTTGGATTTTTATAGTGTTACATTTCAGAGCATGGGTTCTAGAATTAGAATGCCTAGATTACAATACTGTCTCCATACTTACTAGCTCTCTGACTTTGGGGTAAGTTATTTAATCTTTCTGTGCCTCAGTTTCCTCTCTTATAAAATGGAACAAGAATAGTATTCAAGTAATAGGGTTGCTGTGAAGGTCAAGTGAGTAAGGATTTACTGTTATTATTTTTTATGTGCTCATTATTTTCCTCTCTGTTATTTTATCATGGTCCTTTGCAGGTTTTTCCTGTAGTGTTTTGTGTTTCTTCTTCAGTGAAGATGCCC
>RJWJ010025184.1:0-24162 GCA_004363605.1 Indri indri
AAAAGTCATCAAATGGAATGGAAGTTATATTTAAATATTTACGGTGAGCTTACCTAAAGTGACGAAAGAACTAAATCTGAAAATCAAGAAGGTACAAGATTCAAGGAAAATGTAAAATTAGGCATATAACATCAAGATGCTTCAGCTAAGCTGCTATTAAAGAGAAATTAATCAAACAAAGGATAAATCAGACTGGAATCAGATTCATCATAGAAACCATCAATGTCAGATGACAAAGCAATACTTACCAAATGTTAAAGAAAACCAATTGTGATCCAATATCATACCCAGCCAAAACCTCATTCTAGTAGAGGATAAAGTTGGAGATGCTTAACAATGAAAAAATTCATAAATGAGTGATATGGCATGAGTCCTTCTCAAAAATAAACAAAACAAAACAAAACCCAGAGGTGGTGAAGTTGAGCTAATTAAGAGGTAAATCAAAAATCAAAATAACAAACAGTGGAATGAAAAAAGCCATGATAAAAGTGCAGTAGATGAGGTGTGATTCCATTTAAATATAGAACTGATAGGAGATAATTTATCAGGTGTGGCTACCTAATTAAATGTTAATGGTATAAACATATAGAATGGAATAAGCAAGCTAAAGACATGAAGCAAAGGATCTAATGTCCTCATTTTTCATATCACAGGACGAAGAGATAATGTTTAAATTTGAAACACCAAGTTAAAAAAAACGAGATTACAACCACTTAATTTTCTTTAACATCTCATTTCTTACCTTAGAGAGGAAAGCTTTTAAGATATAATCTCATGTAGTAAAGAAATATTTACTTGGAAGTCAATAATTCCTTTATTTTTATTTAAGTTTGATTTACTAAAATGAAGTAAAATTAAATATCAGCTTCCGGACATTAGGGAGTAACATGGTTGCATTTACTTTCCTGCCGAAAACAACTCAAAAACTATACAAATATGGAACAGAAAGTCTTTAGAATTTGGATGCCAAACAGCAGAAAACTGTAATCATTGAAAGAAGGCAAACAGGCAGGATGAGCCCTCAGATCACACCTGCTTTATTTCTAGAGGCAAATTCTTAACCATGACAATTAGGGAGGATAACAAATAGAGCACAGCAGATGTATCGAGAACATGTGAGGATATGTTGAAAAGACATGGATCAGACTTGAGGGATGCTAAGGTGGCTAGAAACTTTGGGGCAGAGTTGTAGGTAGGAGGGAATTCCTCAAGAAACAAACTCTAGAAATCTGTATATAGATCCCTTTGCATATGTATCTGAATACTAAGCTATGCATGGATGGGGTGAAACTCTGAGACTAGTAAAATAACCCCTAAGCTAAAAAATACTCATGGCTTACACAGTGAGGAGAGTCGTTTGAGCTCTGGAAGGCCAGAGTGAAGAACACTTGTTGATCACCCAGGGTATTCAGTAGAGATCAGAGAAGGGTTTTGGTATAGTAGTAGGGATTACCTAGACATAGAGTAAAGAAAATTCCAAATAGGCTCTTTTAAAAAGCTTTAAAATAAGCCTTAAAGTAATCAAACTGATCCACAAGTAACAGCTACATGTCTGTACAAAATCCAACACTTTAAAGGAAGACAACAGACCTGAACACTCAACAACATATACTCAAAATGTTCCAATTCCAATAAAATAAAGAAAACAAGAAGCAGGAAAAATATAAACCTTATCCAGGAAGAACATTTATGGATAAAATTATCATAAAATAACCTTAAAACAAATATTATAAATATATTCAATATGCTCAAAATTTTAAAGATATATAAGAAAATAGTAAATAGGAATGAAAATTATTTAAAGAGAATGAAATAGAACTTCTAGGATGGAAAAATATGTAATAAAAAATTCACTGGATAGGTTTAACATTAGACATTTCAAAGAGACGGTAAAAAAAGACTGAGAAAAATGGCTTCAATGGTATGTGATACAATATCAAATAGTCTAACATACGGGTCTGTAGAATACAAGAAAAGGGAGGAGGGGCATATAAAATTTGAAAAAAATAGTATCTAACGGTTTCCAAATCTGAAGAAAACTTTAACTTGCTGATCTAAGAATTTCAATAAATTCCAAGGAGGATACATACAATGAAAATCACACTAAATCATGTCATAATCAAATTGTTAGAAAATAGTGATATAAAATTTTGAAAGAAATAAAGACTTCTGGTTTCAGCTCCTATATGTAAAGAGCTTGGAAGTTGTAATTATCACCCTTACACCAAAGGAAAAAAAATGAACAAATTGAAAATCAGTAAGTTTTCCTGAATTCATTAGAGAAGCAAATTTGCAAAGTAACCCACCACCCCAAAATGTGGAGAGATGGGTACATCAAGAGAGTCACAGTCAAAATCTGCTTACCTGGAGTGAAAACCACTGGCACCATAAACCGATAGGTACACTTAAGTGGTTATTTTGATGAAACACTAGAGTCTGTGTACAGATTATCCTGAGAGTGAGAAACTGCTGGTGCTGCAATGGGGTGGGGGTGGGGTAGAAAATTGTGCATTTTACCTTCAGGAACGGACTTTACAGTGAAGATTGGAGAAAGATCCTGTTGTGGCTCTAACAGGAGTAAGAAAAGAAAAATAAGCTAAGAGCATCTTCTATTTCAAAGGACTACTGTCCACAAGATAAGCCTTTGCGATACCTTTATTCCACTTGGAGAAAGGGTCTTACTCACAATCCCACCCTCTATCCTTCCTGTATCACATAAGGTGAGAGAAGGAAGCTAAGAAATGCTGTGAAGGTCAGAGCCCAGGAGTACAGGCCCAATAAAAGACTAAAGGTTAATCTTAACATTATAAAATGCTTTCTCTTGTCTACAACTTACCACAAGAACAACAAGCCTCCAGAATCATAACACTGGATTTCAGCTGGAAGAGCTACAAGACACAGATTCTCTAAGGAGGAATATCTAGGGAAGCCCAAGTCAATAGGGGAGACAAAAATGAAGATGCTAGAGGAATTCAAAACCTCTGACATCTACAGACACATAAATATTAAGCATAACTCAGAAAATATTAAACACAGTCCAAAGTCAGAGACGGATTAACAACAACAATAAAACTTTACACTAAAAGCCTATTCACCTCAGTTTCTATTACCTGATACGTCATGTCTGGCTTTAAAAATGTCAAAAGGCAAGAAAAAACAGAGTCTAAAGAGAAAGGAAACATCAATACCAGATATAAATACAAAACAGATATTGGAATTATCAGAGAGGAAATTTAAAATTACAATTACTATATTGAGGGCTCTAATGGAAGAAGTAGAAAACTTGCAAATAATGGATGGGTTATGTAAAGATAAGGTTAGACACTCTAAGGGAGAATCAAAAGGAAACACTGGGTATCAAAAATAGTATAAAAGTAAATAAAGTAAACAAAGAATGCCTTCAATGGACTTATCAAAATAGTTTGAAAATGGCCTGGGAAAGAATCAGTGAGCTTGAAGATAAGTCAAAAGAATTTTCCAGACAGAGATTAAAAGAGTAAAAAAACCACAAAAAACAGAACACAACATCTGAAACTGTGGAACAATTTCTGAAGGTATAACATACATACTACCAGAATACCAGATGGAGAAAAAAGATAGATCAGAAGAAATATTTAAAATAACAATGGCTGAGAACTTTCAAAAATTAATGACAGGCACCAGTTTAGGGATCTGCGATACTCAGAGAATACCAAGCAGAATACAAAAAAAAAAAAAAAAAAAAAAAAAAAAAAAAAAAAAAAAAAAAAAAAAAAAAAAAAAAAAAAAAAAAAAAAAAAAAAAAAAAAAAAAAAAAAAAAAAAAAAAAAAAAAAAAAAAAAAAAATGCTACACCAAGGCATATCATATTCAACTAACAGACAACCAAGACAAAGAGAAAATCTCAAAAGAAACCAGAAGATGGGACAGAATACTTATTTATAGAAGAACAAAGATAACAGTTATTACAAAACGAATCAGAGTATTTCATACATATTAGCAAACTGATTCTAAAGTTTATATGAAAACACAAAACACCTAGAATAGTCAACACAATACCAAAGAACAAAGTTGGAGGACTCACACTATCAATAAAAGGAATCAGAGCTTCTTAGAGAAATGTCTAATTTTAAAACTTGGTTGTTAATATACAAGATGAAACTTGAGCATCTTATAGTGTGTAAAAATGAAAAAGAATTGACAGCGAACAAACTAAAACAATGGTGTAGTATGTCAAAGGGACATGAGAGTCAACTAAAAGAGAATTGTCCAAACCTGGAAGTATATAAACAAAGTAAAAAAAATGTGGTATTGAATTATAAGCCAAAGTATAAAATATCCATGTAATTATCCATAAGTCCATATTGATATAAATAAATGTTTGAGTGAATAAATAAATTGAGAAGAATGCCAACTAATATATGTAGACAGTAGCTTACTTCCATACAGTATGAAAAGGGAAATAAAAAGAATAACTTCACAGTGAAGAAACCTGATAATCTCTACCTCAGCCAGATAGTCAGGGTTAAACGTCAACAGTGATAAATTATTAATATGTTGATTGTAGGTAGCTTTGATGTGTCGTAATGAGGCAGATTTTCTACCATGCTTTACCTTATGCATTAGCTCTCAGTTTTACCTTCATGTGTACCCATAATCCTAGTCTAACCATGAGAAAGCATCATACAAACTCCCAGAGAGGGATAGCCTTGAAAATACCTGACCTATACTCTACTCTAGAAAACTGTCAAGGTTATCAAAACAAGGTTATCAAAAACAAGAAAAGTCTGAGAGATTGCCACAGCCAAGAGGATCTTAAGAAGACATGATGACTAAAAGTAATTTGTAATTCAAATGAGCTCCTAGAACAGAAAAAAACAACATTATGTAAAAACTAAGAAAATTTGAATAAAATATGGACATAGTTAATAATATATAAAATTGCTTAATTAATTGTAACAAATGTAATGTAAGGTGTTATTATAGGAGAAACTGCATATATGGGGGCAATGGGAATTCTTTGTACTATCTTCATAATTTTTCTGTAAATCTAAAACTGTCCTAAAGTTAAAAGTTTATTTTTAAAAAGAGAATAAATAAAAATACATAGAGAAGATCCAAAATAAAATTAATGCAGACTGTTTATTAGGAGAAAATATTTACAAAGCTGAAAGAAGAAAACTATAAACCTAGAATTCATCAAAAATATTCTTCAAATTTTTCCCATTATGTACAGAAGCAATATATGGATGTCCACTATCAGTCTATCAACATGTATATATTGGTCTTATAACTTTTCTATAAGTTTCAGATTTTTTTCAAAATAAAAATTTTTAAAAAGGGATAAAATGGATGTAAATGGGCAAGCTACAAGCTAGCAATTGAAATATAGCCCTTTTGCTTTTTGTACTTCCCCTTTCTTCAGAAATTATTTCTAAAGATAAAATAACTTTGCTTTGTCTTTGAGAAGACAAACAAGTGAATAATGATGGCAGATAGAAAAGATGGAAAGAGGTTCTTAAAGCTGGGCTATGACTTCTACATGAGAGCTTTCTACCTATTGAGACAAATAGAACCTTGTTTTTTCAAGTTTCTTTTAATGCGTATTTCTGGTACTTACTGGCACATTAATATCAATCATACCAGTACTTTAAAAAATTCAAGCCTGCCATAATCAAATAAGCTAAAATTAGGACTAAAAATTATGTTGTTAAAACTGATATAGAGCAAATAGGGAAACAGTAAGTAATATAATGTATAATTCTGTAAATACATTTGACATTATAAATGAAGTGGGACATTTTTGGAGAAAATACAGAGTGCTCAATAATAAAGACTGAGGAATAAAAGCTGAAAAATCTGAACAGACTAAAGAATAAAACCTAAATAGACTGAAGACTAAAACCTGACAGACTTATGGAAAAAACTGGGAAAACAGTTATTTGAAAAAAATTTCAAAACATACTGTGGTTAAAGCTCATTTACTTGTGAATTCTTTCAAATTTTTAAGGAACATATAACTCCCAGCCAACACAAACTAATCCAGAGTATAAAAAATGATGTCAAGCTACATAACATAGTTATTAATGATAGAACATCAAGATCCAACAAGGAGACTCCCTAAAATAAAACTACAGGATAATCTCATTTAAAATATATACAAAAATCATATAATGGAAGTTGAATTTAATATTTCAAAGCAATATCATTCTAAAGAAATGACAGTTTACTTGAAGAAAATATATTAATATCATAATAGAATGATGAAAGACACTGTGAATTAATCACAATAGGTGTGTTTAAAAGACTTTGTGAATTATTTAATAGAAACAGATTATTTCCTTAATATAATAAAGGATCTTTCTCTCCTCTCTTCTCTTTTCCTTTCATCCTCTCCCTCTGAGCCAATCTCACATTTAATAATACAATAAGTTTGATAGCATTTGTTTTAAACCAAAGAGGAATTATGACGGCCTCTATCCCTTCCTAAGGACCCTTGAGCCTGCAAAGAGAGATATTGTTCCAGAAAGCAGTGTAGGAGCTGGAGCATACAGGATTGGGAATTTGCTTTAAGCAAGTCATTCTCTCTAGAAATCAGAGAGAATACAAAATTCCAAAAACAATTTGTTGCATCCATTTTAGTGAACTGAGTTTAGGGAACTGTTACAGTTTCCTATGGCTAAATATAGAAGATTATGAAGACTGATACTAAGAAATCCAAGTGACAGCCTGAAGCTTCATTGCAAATACTACCTGATTGAACCATTTTGAGGGACTGCCTGTCTTCAATGCTCATGTGTGATATATCTTAGATTGAAGTGGGAGAAAATTAGGCAACTTTCAAAATGAAAACTGATTTCACAAATTACAGCCCAGAAAATAACAAAAAGAGCTGTCATGCCCTTTAGCAGCTTTTCCTTTAATTTCTGCAGAATCTTTTGTCTTCAACCTTTGAGCCTTGCTATTGTCTCTATTGTAGTCAAATGAGGGCTTTTTCTTCAGTTCAAATGCTAGAAAAGATACATGATGATTTTTGCACTGATTAGAGGGGAAGGCACATGTTCAGATAACTTATGGAAGACCACAAATTGTGCAAGTCAGAATACATGAAAAGGTGGAGAAATATGGAAACCATGTATAACAAATATAAACTTATTTTATTATACTATATAATAGCATATGAAAGATATGCTAGATCCAATAACTTGTTATCAGGACAGTTATGTAAAATTGTGGCCAAATCTCAGGTCTTAATTAAGTGGAAATTATAGTGTCTCAACCTTCCTATTTGAATGGGTGAATGGATGTACCTATAAATATAAAGAAAATTTTGTGATTAATAATTTCTTAGAAGCTTGTGTAATAAAGTTTTTTTAATTTGGGTATGTAATTATTATTTATTTTATTTTAAAACACATCTTTTGCCCAAATCCATATAATAGACCAAAGTAAAAGAGAAAGTATATATATTATTGCTTAAAATATTATAATTTTATTCATTCATTCACTTATGCATTTATTCACTCCACAATCATATATCAAGTGCATGTATGTACCAGCCCTGCTAGAAACCTTGATATCCAGGTACAAGAAGCTCAAAGGAACTCTGGAAGATTCATCCTGAAGAGGCCATCACCATGACACATAGTCATCAGACTAGCCAAAATAAACAAAAAGAGGCACTCCTTTGACCTGTAAGGTGAAAGCAACAGGTAACTTACAAAGGAAAACCCATCAGACTAACTGAAGATTCTCAATTGAGACCCTACAAGTGAGAAGAGACTGGGGCCCCAATCGCAGTCTTCTCAAACAGAATATTGGCCAGCCTAGAAGTTTGTGTCCTGCAAAACTATGCTTCTTATATGAGGGAGAAATAAAGACTTTTTTAGACAAGCAAACACTAAGGGAATTTGTGAAGACCAGACCTGCAATGCAAGAAGTATTCAGAACTGCATTATACAGTTCTGATACAGATATACAGATTAGCATAATAGTCACCCACTGGTATAAAATCACCCAAAAGCTAAAGCTCAGAGCCCATATACCATTATGGCTCAAGGGGTAAAACAAAACAATAAAATTCTACTAACAGGATGAACAGAAATCAATTCCACTTATTAATTCTTTCAAAAAATGTGAATGGCTTGAACTACCCACCCAAGTGACATAGCCTGGCTGAATGGATAAAAAAAAATACAAGCCAAGTATATGCTGTCTCAAGGAAACAAATCTAACCCACGAGGACTCATTTAGACTCAAGGTGAAGGGATGGAAAACAATATATTCCGTGCAAATAGAACCCAAAAGAAAGCCAATGTAACCATTCTCATATCAGATAACAGTGACTTCAAATCAACAAAATTAAAAAAAGACACAGATGGTCATTTTATAATGGTGAAGGGAACAATTCAACAAGACATAATCCTAAATATTTATCCACCTAACACTGGTGCACCCAGATTCATAAAGCAAACCTTACTTAATCTAAACAAAATGATAAACAGCAGCATCATAATAGCTGAGGACTTCAACACCCCACTGACAGAATGGGACAGATTCTCCAAGAAGAAAATAGCAAAAAAAATGATGGAGTTAAACAGAACTCTAGAACAAATGGGCCTAACAGACATGTACAGAACATTCTACCCAAAAATCACTGAATGTAAGTTCTTCTCATCAGTTCATGTGAGTAGTGAAGGGCAGAGACTTCCTAAAAAAGACATTGTGTTTTGTGGTCCATTCTTGTATAGAGTACAGATAATTTAACCACTTTGTAAAATTTACTATTTAAAATAAAATTATCAGTCAAAATTTAGCTGGAGGAAGTAAATAGATAATCCAAAATCTACACCCCAACGAAGTAGGCTTTGCCCATAAAGAAATCGCATCAACCTGAATACTTCAATTCTAATGAGGATACTTCCTTGGATTATCAAAAAGTCAGAAAGCAGAACTAAGTAGCATTCCATTTACATGTTGACAGAGATCTATTGTAAAAATTATAAACTAGATCAATATGAACAATCTATACCATTGGCTTAGGAAACATGCCTTTTGTCTATATCTGTATAGCAGTAGAGACCCTTTGTTTTGAAACACAGGCTATAAAGTCAACCCTAGGCAAAACTGTGAAAGAAGTCTAGTTTTTCTTGCCTCAACTTATTCCTTTCCAGTTTTGTCCCATTCCACTATTTTCTATTCCTCTATATTTCCTCTGTTTTTAACAACCATTTACTGCAATGACTTGCCTTCTGGCCTGCCCTTCCTAACTTTCTCTACCAAGAATTCTAATACGGCCCATTTCCTTTTTCCTCAATTTCGAAACTTGTTCGTTGAATGCATCATTCTCCCAGAGACTTGCACCTAATTTTCAAGGTAAGAGCTAGCTAATTAAATAATTTATTAATTAGCTTCTTTATTTGATCTACCTTCACCTCACCCAATTGTGATACCAGAAAATTCATCTGATTTGTTAGGACTCAAGCATCAAGCACAGTGCTTAGTATCTTTACATTGATGATTTATTTTTATTCTTACATTAAAGGTATATGTTTTTATATAGGGTAAATTGTTTTAATATCCCCAATTGTTATATACATGAGAAAACTAAGATTCAGAAATATATGTATATATGTGTTAATTTCAAGATAACACAGACATGAAATAATGTGGCCACGGACTTATCACAAATATATCTGATTCAAAAGTTTGTAGATTTTCCACTACACTCTGGTAATAACTCTAAGGTATTAAATCAAAGGATGATACATAAAGGACTTTGAGCTCTATGGCAGATAATTCAGAGTGTTATTCGATGGCTGCTTAATTGTGCAGATGGCAAATCACTTCTTTATCAATTGTCTAGCTAGTGTATATCCAACTATAAATATTAAATTACTTATATCTCAGTTAGAAGTTCCCAGTGCTCATTTTGTTTTGTTTGTTTGTTGGTAACTTTATATTATTTTGTTCCATTTCCCCAACTAATATATACTTTCCACTATGGTATGTTCTCATGAGAGAAATTCTTTATGTTCCCTCATTAAAAATATGATTATGCTAGAAATATTGGCCCCCTGAATCTTTTGAACTGGAATAAGTTAGTGTGATATGGAATAATATTTAACATTTCAAAATGTTTTGCATATTGATTAATCCATGCCAGAAAATCAGAATTGTTTTGGCTGGAAAAGTAAAATCACAGATATTTTGGACATTCCCCAAAACAAATGCCTCACTGCCTTTATCACAAGTAGAATAAAAAATGTCATCACATTTGCTTTGGAAAGGAGAATCTTTCTTCTCACTTGAGAAATTATATATTTTTTTAAAACATAGCTGCGTTTTTTCTCATAAAATCTTAATCATTGCATTTCTCACCAACTGTTTCTGAAACGGATACCCAAATGATTCTATTCATAGTAAATGGTTTCCATGTTCATAGTTATACCAGTAGATTATGATGTAATATTACTTTTATCCTTGTTGCCATGTTATCATTGTTGTTTTAATAGTATTTTGTCATCCTTGCCATTAGTCTCAAAAAATACTTAGGGAAGTGTTTAGGTTTTTGTTTGTTTGCTTGTTTTGCCTGTGTTTCATCTTTTCGTTTTAACAATATGTTTGACAAACAGAAGTTTTTGTTTTGAATGAAGTTTATTATTATTTATGGCTAGTATTTTTGGTGTTCTTTCTAAAAAGTCTTTAGCTACTCCAAGTTCATGAAAGTATTCTCATATTGTCTTTTAGACATGTTACAGTTTTAGTCTTTACATTTGGACACCCACTTATTACAGCACTAGTTACTGAAACACTCCTCCTTTTCCTATAAGACTACCTTGGTTTCTTGCCCATGTATGAAATCTCTGTTCTGGCCCATCGATCTATTTGTTTATTCATAAGTCTATACTCTATACCATACTTGCTTGATTATTGTTGCCTTATACTTAGACTTGAACTTTAAGCAGTTAAAGTCTTCCAACTTTCTTCTTTTATTCAAGTCTGTTTCAGCAATTCTAGGTCTTTCTTTTTTATTTCCATGTAAACTTTAGAAACAACTTTCAAAACCATGTTATGATTTTGACTCAACTTGTACTGAAACTACAGATAAATTTGAGGATAAACAAATCTTCCCTAAATTGAGTCTTCCAATTCATGACCTTGGTATATCTGTCTGTTAGATCTTCAATTGCACTTAGCATTTTTTGGTAGTTTTCATCGTATAAATCTTGCAGATACTTTATTAACCCTATTCCTAAGTATAGTATTTTACATTCTTGATGCCATCATTTTGAAATTTTATGTTCCAATTAGTTGCTGCTAGAATACAGAAATGCAAATGATTTTTGTATGTTGATCTTATATTTTATGACCTTGCTAAATTTATGCATTAATTGTAGTATTTTTTTAACATCCCTAGCATTTCTCACATAAACAGTCATGTTATCTGCAAATAAAAACGTTTTTACTTTTTATTTCCAAACAGTATTTCTTTTGTAACTTTTTTTGCCTTCATATGCTGTGACCTCTAGCACAATGTTAAATATAAGCAGTAAAAGAGGGCATATTTACCTTCTTAGTAAATCTTGGGGAAAATCATTTAATATTTCATTATTAAGTGTAATGTCAGCTCTGTATTTTTGTAGATGCGTTTTATCAGGTTGAGGAAATTGCCTTCTATTTCTAGTTTGCTAAGAGTTTGTATCATGAAAATGTGAAAATTTTCAGATGCTTTTTTATAGATTTGTTAATATGACCACATTATTGTTTTCTGCTATTCTATTCATTATTACATTATGTTGATCAATTTCAAATGTTAAACTAATCTTACCTCTCTTGATAAATTCTACTTTGTGATAATGTATGTTGCTTGTTTTTCTGTAGCATCTTTCGATGTGTCTCAAGCTTCCCTATAATGTAAATTTCTGGATTCAGACTCCCAATTTCAGTTAAACAATGTCAGCTGTGTTTTCCTGTCTGGTTCCAGAGGGCACATAACTTTGCTCAGTGGGTCAGGGGCAGTAGTGCTCGTCACAGTCCGTCTGTTCTCATCACCAACTTCCCCACCCCTAAAACTAGGCAGGGCTATATGACAGGTTTTTGGTCAATGGGCTGTGAGTGTAAGTCACCTGGGCCATTTTCAAGCCAAATCATAAAAGAATTGGTGCATAACCCTCCAGCTCACTCATTCTTCCCCTGCAAACATTGAACATGGAGTTCTCCTGCTCCAGATGGTGCAGTTACAAGATGATGGCATCATTCTCAGCCCACTTTCCCAAACTCTGCATGGGCCAAAGCCCCCAATGGCTCATGTTATACACGTATCATAAACAGAAAATAAACTCTTTTCTATGAAGCCACTGAAGCTTTGAGGTTATTGGTTACTACAGCATAGAGCAACCCAATCAACCAATAATAATCATGGAAGTTGGGAATACAACATTCCTATCACAAATAAAACTAAAATAAGAGATCTTTACATAGATTAATGGAGTATTTTTCTAACACATAGGGCAGGGATACACACTGAGTAAGTATCAAGAGTAGTGATGCATGAGATCAAAAGCATAACAACAGATATGAAATAGTTTTATTTAATTGCCAACAACAATTAAATTTCATAGATCTCATCTTCAGTGTGGTAGTAAAGAAAATTTTCTCCAAGAAAGCAACTTGAAATAAATTATTTTTTCTTTTATTCAACATATATTGACTGACTACTAACTGTATCATATTCTACGAACAAATAGTTCCTCTTCTCACTTATGAAACAATTATACAAATATTCATGTATCTGCATTTAAATGGAGATCAGCAATCATGTGATTGTAGAGGACAATATGAATACAAAAAATTCACTGACAATTGGCTTCACTAGTCCCTCCTCACCATGCTTTGAATACTTTTTTCATTTTATCTCCTTGCCCTTCTACCAGCAACAGTCATAAAGCCCAGAGAACTGGATGAAAGGCAGGGAGCCAAAGGGAAGGGGGAACAGCAAAGGTTAGCACTACTCCACTGTGCAATCAGTTCTTTAAAAAACAGAATTGATTATAAATTGAAAACCTGCATTAAAATGGCCTGCCATTCATAGGCAATCCCCTTGGCCATTTGGGAAAGAGCACAGAAAAAAAGTGTAAACTTCCACCCAAGTTTTATTCTTTTTTTTATGACCTTTACATGAATTAAAGCACTCTACCAGATGCCTAGGGAGAAGATAAGTACCTCTGGCTAATAACACACTTGACTGGACTTCCAGTTTCAGTTCTAGCACTAATTCATTAATGAAGAAAGGGCAACAACAATTCCAGAAAAGAAAATGCCAAAAGTAAATAACTTTAAACTATAATTTATAGGTAAAGAAGGTCTTCTGGACCTGTCACCATGCTAGACAAAGGAAGGGCTCAAAATACGGTAAAAGTAAGATTACTAAGGCTATCCAAACACTCTTACTCTCAGTTTGAAAATTATAGATACTGCTTCTGCTTTTGATTTTGTTAGCTGTCTTGGTAACGACACTTTGCATATATATAAAATCTATATTGTGCCTGCCTAGCTGTGAGCTGTCAAATGATGTTGCACTTGCTAATCCATGGACTATTTATCTTCGTGTTTATGCTCCAACAAAATGATGGCTGTTTAATTATACTACAAATGAGTTTTGCCAGCCAATTGTATGGCAGATGTTATTTACTCCCAGAACAACTGTCAAAAGACCAAAGCAGCACATCTAACAAACCAAAATGTACTGTATTGAGTTACAATTCACAAGCAACCCCTTTATCACCTAGCCACAAGCTTTCCATTATTGTTGCGATGGGAGGGGCGGCATTGTTGAGTATAATAGCCAGCCAGAAATCTGGGTGTCAACAATAAGTAGGATTAAAAGAGATGTAACAGAGTAGATTCTACCTGGAACGGAAATGAGAACTGTCAATAAACTTTTCCGAAAATGCTTCAAATTTTATCAAATGAGTAAATGCTTATTTGGTAAATGCTGTAATATATAATCCAATATACAGCTATAACATACAGTCCAATCCATGTATTACAATATATAGCATTTACCAAGTAATTCCATGATGGCAGATGGAGAAGAAGAAACACGCATCTTCTCTATTCATGTGGTGACTGAGCAGTAGTCACCGAAACATATTTTTCCCACTAAATTTATGAATGATCTAAAGGTGAAGAGAATGCCTTTAGCCAGATGGTACTGTAACTTGAATCTAGCAAGTATGGTCACAATAAAATTGTTACATATATTGTTTAAACTTTTCTAAGCTGGTGGGAACATTTTATTATGCCTAACACATGTTTCAGATAAAACTTTCTAGGGAGAACTCTGCTTTGGCCCTTTTTTAATGTAGTGTACTGGTATCATGCTGAGGTTTTTAATAAGAAGAAAAAATAAGAACCCTTAAAAGTTTAAAGCCCAGTAATCTAGGAGCTAAAATCTGATTAAGTATAAAATAAACTTTCTACAATTAAATGATTCAGCAGATAAAATGGAAACAGGGCCCAAGGAGTAACTCTTACCAATTTAATTTTGCATACACCAATAAACTGGGACGTTGTTTAGCACAGAAGTATTAAGGAAAGAGATGGGTCCTTGTTTCTTTCAGTGAGAATTACATTCTGTTGTGAAAGATCAATTGCTTAACATTCTTATAGGGGGTAATGTGAACAGATGTTTCTATATGACTCTTGTCCATAGCTTATTGCTATATAACATACTGGTTTTATGAAGAGACAAGTGATTTATAGACCACTAATATAAACCCATGAGTCCAATCCATTATTCTCCAATTTTTGCCCAGTTTTCCTCATTCTAGGAACAAGCCAATGAGTCTTGTTTAGCCAGGACACATGGGATACCTAGGGTTCTGTCTCTTCTGGTACTTCTTTCAGTAGCAGCCTCATGTCTGAGACACAAGCATCTGCCAACTTAGTAAAACAGTCTGGCAGGAAAATGGTGTAGCTAATAGTAGAGCTGAGGGATGTTGTCAGATTTTCAAGCATTTATTTGTATATTCCCAACTAAAATGATGAGAACTTACTTAAGCCAAACTCTTACCTTGGCTTCCTTATTCCTCTTTTTGCTCACGCATTCTTCTCATATATTATTATTTTATGACAAGAACATAATTTGCTAGCTACTAGTTTCTACAACCTGAAATTATTCTGGGATTATTTGAGAAAGAAGTTACTTTTCTAATTTAACTAAGATAAAGAGTGTTACTTGAGTGAATATTAATAAACATGTTAATTATGTTCCTGACAATACTGTTGAATGAAACTGACATTTATAAATCGTGTTCTTGCCAATAGAAATCACACCCTTCACAAGCGTCTTTTTTTTTTTTTTTTTTTTTTTGAGACAGAGTCTCACTCTCGCCTGGGGGCGAGTGCCGTGGCGTCAGCCTAGCTCACAGCAACCTCAAACTCCTGGGCTCAAGCAATCCTATTGCCTCAGCCTCCCGGGTAGCTGGGACTACAGGCATGTGCCACCATGCCCGGCTAATTTTTTCTATATATAGTTTTAGCTGTCCAATTAATTTCTTTCTATTTTTGGTAGAGACGGGGTCTCGCTCTTGCTCAGGCTGGTCTCGAACTCCTGAGCTCAAACAATCCGCCCGCCTCGGCCTCCCAGAGTGCTAGGATTACAGGCGTGAGCCACCGCGCCAGCCACAAGCGTCTTAAATAGGCCACTGTATTTCTCTGAATTTGCTAACCGACCTTAGCCTTTTTCCACCTGATGATGGCGTTTTTGCCAACTTCTGTCATATCATCAATAAATTATTGATAGATGTTCTTTTCCTTTCATTCTTTCTCCCTTCTCATAAGTTTGTATAAATAATAATGAATACCCCTAAATATGTTATATGTTACATCTGTGGACTTGAGCATAAGCAATCTACTATCAGATAGCTGCTTAAATTTAAGGATAAATGATCAACTCCATATCCTCAGTCTATCGGTTTTAAGACTCTCTACCATTCGTTCTATTTTTTTTTTTATTATTATTTTTATTTTTATTTCAGGGTATTATGAGGGTACATTTCGGTTACATTTTATGTCTGCCTCACCCAAGCAAGGGTTAGAGGCATGCTCTTCCCCTCTGCAATGCTCACCGTGTCCTTTAGTTGTGAGTTTACCCCCCCCAATCCCCCTAATCCCTGGAGAATATTACTGCCATGTGAGCACCATAGTGTTAATCAGTTAGTGCCAATTTGATGGTGAGTACAAGTGGAGCCCATGATACCTCACTTCAGATGATGGGATCAATCCAGGAAAGTTCAATCCAGGAAAATATAAGAGGTGCTAGATCACTATTATTTCTTATAATTGAGTGATATTCCATTGTATACATATACCAAATTTTAATAATCCACTCATAAATTGATGGGCAATTGGGTCGTTTCCACATCCTTGCAATAGTGAATTGTACTACCATTCATTCTTAATCTACCTATGACTCAACTAATATTGGACTCTCATAGGCTCCAGGGTGGTACCAGGCACTGGAGATTACAAGAAGCAAGCATAATCCCTACCACTAGAGATTTCACACCTGAAAACTATAAATATGAAGATATAATTTAAGTAATGAGCCAAACAGGGTGTATCTTCCTGAAGCACAAATATTGCCCCAATTTATGGAAATATGGCTCAAGTTTGGGAAATTATTATAAATAATTTCATTACTCAGTACTTCAAGACATTCTTACATTAAAACAGTTTTATGTGTTTTAGCATAAGAAAAAAAGCTGTTGAAATAGAATATCTACGGGTGAGATAGAGGCATCTATTTTTTTAAAGTTCCATCTATTATT
Organism: Indri indri; assembly: GCA_004363605.1. Classification (NCBI taxonomy): domain Eukaryota; kingdom Metazoa; phylum Chordata; class Mammalia; order Primates; family Indriidae; genus Indri; species Indri indri. The sequence continues at coordinate 16,814 of RJWJ010025184.1, forward strand.
TTGATGCACAGTCTAACATAGGATATAAAGTTCAAAGGAACATTTGCGACAAAGCATAAGACTAAGAGATTAACTATTGGTGGAGAGCCGAGCATGACATTACTCTGCCAGAAGAACTGTCTTGCTGGAGATTTCTGAGAATTGACTATTGAATATGTTTCCAAACACATATCCCAACACCCATCTGATCCAGTTAAATGAATTTCTTAAGGAATACTGAAGACAGCTGTTATAATAGAATTGGAAGAGTCCAGACATTTGAGTGAGACAGACCTAGGCTTAATTTTTTTCTCTGATTTACTGGTTGTTCAGCCTTACATAGATTAATATGGGGATACCTCAAAGAGCTAAAAGTAGAACTACCATTTAATCCAGATTATAAAGACTTTCTAAGCTTCAATTTCTTTATCTTTGAAATAGCATTACACCACCTACTTTAAAAAGTTGTAATGAAAATTGAATAAGATGCTGTTAAGTGGTCTGTAAATTATTCCCAAATAGTTCAACATATACAGTGTGATTAAGCTGTTTCTGTAAACAGTAAAACTCCTGATTCCTACCTTCAATAAGATTATAAGTTTTTTGAATATCACAGAACACCTAATTCCAAAAGTAGATAAATATTAACTCATTGGACACTAAAGGAATTTATAGCAACAACAAAAATAAATAAATGGGACTGTATTAAATTAAAAAGCTTCTACACAACAAAGGAAATAATCAACACAATAAATAGACAACCTACAGAATAGGAGAAAATATTTGCAAACTGTACATCCAACAAAGGGCTAATATCCAGAATCTACAAAAAAATCAAACAAATCAGCAATAAAAAAAAATCAAACAACCCCACAAAAGACATGAACAGAAGTTTTTCAAAAGAAGATACACAAATGGCCAACAAACATGAAAAAAATGCTCAACATCAGTAATCATCAGGGAAACGCAAATTAAAACCACAATGAGATACCACCTTATCCCCGTCAGAACAGCCATTACTAAACAGTCAAAAAACAATAGATGCTGGCATGGATACAGAGAGAAAGGAACATTTATACACTGTTGGTAGGACTACAAATTAGTACAACCTCTATAGAAAACAGTATGGAGATTCCTCAAAGAAATAAATATTGACTTACCTTTCGACCAAATAATCCCACTACTGGATATGTAACTGTTAGGTAGATAGGATCTCAGGCTTTTCTCGGGATAAGAGTTCCCTGCTTTGGTGCTGTTTTGAGCAATTGCTCCACCTGGGAAGAAGGATAAGGGCAGGCACTCCACTTTGATGTTGCCCCACCCTTAATCCTATCCTGAGCAACTGCTAAACCTGGGGAAGGAGAGCATGTTTTATCAATACAGGAATTCCCCAGCCCAGGCATAATAAGATTTACAAAGTGGCCTTGAGTAACCTAAAGGTAATTAATACGCCGTTAGCTTTAATCTGCCTTGAGGTTCATCCCCTTCAGGTGGACTTTCTTAGGAGGAGCTCGTTTGTGGATGGAATTTTGAGGACACCTGTTGATCATTTGATAACATCCTACACCTCCCAAGAGCCCCCCTCCAGACTGGGCTAATAAAAAGAAACAATCTGAGAAGTCAGGAGTAAGTGAGTGGATCGGTGAGTGAGTGAATTGGTCTGTTTCTCTCCGCTCTCAGATACAGACCCATTTTATTCTACCATAAACTACTCTTGTGAAACTGTTCCCTTGCTGAGGTAACTCTGTCTCATTGGCCCTGCTGGTGATTTTTTCAAGAAAGGTGTCAGAGGACAAGGATAATAGTCTGGACTTGACACTGGTGTATTGGTCATTCTTTGGCCAAGAGTACACCGAGAACTGAGGGCAGACTGCCGCCCTGATATCCTTGATGCTGAAACCTGGATTCTGACATACCCAAAGGAAAAGAAGTCATTTTATCAAAAAGACACCTGCACCCGAATATTTATTGCAGCACAATTCACAATTGCAAAGATGTTGAATCAACCTAAGCACCCATCAATTCATGAATGGAAAAAGAAAATATATATATACACACACATACCATGGAGTACTACTCAGTCATATAAAGGAATGAATTAATGTCTTTTACAGCAGTTTGGATGAAACTAGAGACAATTATCCTAAGTGAAGTATCCCAAGAATGCAAAAACAAACACCACGTGTGCTGTCTAATAATTTGGAACTAATTGATGGGCACACATGAGCACAGAGAGAAATAAAAGTCTTTGGAAATCAAGAAGTGGGGAAGGAAGGGAAGGGTAAAAACCTACCTAACAGGTACAATGAACACTATTCAGGTGATAGGGACACTAATAGCCCTGACTTAAGCATTACAAAAGCTATCCATGTAATAAAAACATTGGTACCCCCTTAATATTTTGAAATAAAAAAAACCTCATTGAACATTGGAATAAAAGGATTGGGATGAAAATAGTTCAAACAAGATGTAAGGGCTCCCATTCTATGTTGAGTACCTCGTGTACTCAACAGCTGAGTTTTAATAGCTCATAGATTAGGTTGCAATTTAAGTTTCGGAGTTTGCATTAATTAACCCCTTGTTTGAACTTCCACTGTCATCAAAAAACAACATCTTTCCTCCATTGTGTTTTCTAAGCTTTGTTTGCATAAAATAAATCATGTATTTTGGAAGTTTTAGCATTTTGTTAGAATTAACTGTGTGAAACATCTACAGAATAATAGACATAAGACAACAGACATAAAATCCCCATTCATTTTTATTCATGGAATGTAGATACCAACAAGAACAAAACATTCTTCTACGTTTGTGAGATGTGATAGATGTGTATGCATTATCTAAGAAGATAATCAAGTGGTAGAAAGACATTCAAATAATCAGGTACTAAAAGTTTATTTCCGTTATAATTGTAATTTTATAAGTAGAGCTGCTTCAGTGAGTCATCAAAGGAAGGTGGTAAAATATCTCTTTTTGTAGCTATTTATTAATAATATAAATGTGAAGATATATAAACATGAGCTGCAAACATGGATTAAATCACATTTATGTCTTATTTATTATTATTTTTCAAATATTCTCACTCACTAGCATGATATAGGATCCATCAGGAACAAGAGAGAAGGAAGTAAAGCAAATACTTTGTGTATAGTAATATCTTTTAAATTTTACCCTCCTTTACTTCCAGATGTCTGCCTGATATCTACATTGTAAATTCTCAGGGCAATTTAATATTCAGCAGGAAGAAATCCACTATCTTTTTCCTACAACCCTGAACCCAGGATTCAATTTACACTCCTTGTCACTTTCTTAAAATCTTGCCCATTCCATGTATCTAATCACTGCCCAGGTCTTACTGATGCAGCCACTTTAGCATCTCTGGAGTCCTTTCTCGCTACCTCAACCCACCTGGCCACTATATTAAACTCTGATAATTTCCCATATGGATGCACTAGTTCCCTAACTTACCCGTCTGTCTCAGTCTCGCCCTCCATACTCCTTTAAACTGTTCCTTTCGTGGCACCCTTCCTCTTATCAATTACAAAGAGAAATGTATCTTTATAATGAAGAAATGCGTAAATCCGGCGCTCACCACCTTCACCAACTGATTAAAGGTGTCATCGACCATGGTGGGATAACTGATAGCACACTCCTCATAATGCAGTGCACTAAAAGATAGTTCACTTGAGAGCTTTCTTACCAAAAATGTATGCTCAAAACCTAATCATGAGGAAATAATCTTTCAAGTTCCGAATATGGGACCTTCTATAAAATAACTAGCTGTTTTCTCTAAAACAACAAATTAATATCAAGGAAAATTCTAATCACTGTACTGCAAGCTAGTTGCTTGCCAAGGAAAAGCAGTGTCCAATTTCTGTGTTCCCATTTTTATTCTTTATTCTGCAAATTATTGAATGTGAATTTTATTTTACAAAAGGTAATGGGCTAACAATCTTCAGAGATGTGCTAGATGTTTGGCATGCAATGCTTGTTGTTTTGAAGAAATGCATCACTGGTAGCTTCTCATGGGCAGAATGTGCTGCAAACATTACCCACAATGAATGTTCTGTCACAAGAGGGACTGGGCAGGAGCATCTGTTAGAGTCTTTTATGACAGATCAGTATATAGGCAACGTTGCCAGCAAGGGTTTTTCTCCATTATAAAACAACAATCTTCGGTAGAACTGGAGTCACTAAAAGCAAGAAAACAGCTTGCTTTATGAAAGATACCACCTTTTCTGCAGCCAAGAAATCACTGATCTGATGTTAAGTTCCTGCTATTAGTCTTTCTTCAGCTGTGCAGGTGGCAACTGTTCCATGTTCCAGTTCAGCTCCCCAAGGTTACAGCTGTGAACTTGGGTAATGGTTGTGTTTATTCTCTGCCAGGCTTAAAAGTCTTCAGGGTAAAGCTTTTTTTCTTTTTCTGGCTGCTCATTGAAAATCTCATCTGGAGCGGATGTGCCTCTCTCCATCTTCTGTAGTTTCTGTGTTTTGGGTTAAGTTTAGCACTGTTTTTTGTTATTTCTGCGGCCTTACTTTCTAACTGCTGGTGACATGGCCAATTTTTAAGTTAGTTTCTGTATATCCAATGCCTCTTCTCTTGTTGCTAATAAAATACATTCACAGTAACCTGGGTGCCAAATAGCTTATGCCCTGAGCATCCCTGCTGTGGTTATATTGTCATCTACATTGGGTTATGCCACATCAGTGTGGGATCACAGGAACAGCAATAACCCTTATTTTTACTAATGTATATGTTTTCCTGGTATTTATTTCAGGGCCTCTGGCCCATGCAAAGTGGCCTTTTCTAACGCAATCATTCCTGGGAGTCTCTAAGTGGGCATGTCATAGTTGCTCTTGAATAAGTCCCATCCTTATGTGACAGGTATCATTTCTTCTCTCTTGTTTTGGTTTCCTTAGGGAGCATTAGGCATTCCTATCTCTGGCAACACTACTACTCCTCCAATGTGCTAGAATTCCCACAGGTTTTAGAATAATGCCAGGATATTCCCTGGAGTCACAATGCACTGAAGTTAATACAACATACATCCCTTCTTTTCCCCTTGCTTCCTTCCTTTATATATGCAATTACTAATCCATCACTACTGTGATAAGGCTAACACTGTGTTAGAACTGGAGAGAGAAGAATGAACTAGAATGACATGGTCCTGGCCTCATGCATTTGATCTATCTGTCAGGAAAAAAAAACATGAAACAAAGAATCACAAGCTCATTGAGTGTCATAATTGGAGGTTTACAGGGTGTAATGAAAGCAAGTGCGTGGATACCAAACCAAGTCTAAGGGCTCAAAAAGACTTCTCTGAGAAAACTGAGAACTCAGATGAGTACAATTTAGCTAGGTGAAGTGTAAAAAACAAAGAATTCCACGTAGAAGGAAGAGCGTAAGTTCAAACTGTCATCGTGTCTGCTTTAAGTTTGTAACTTGCTTTCTAATGCAGTGTGCTGTATATGACAATATTCCATAGAGATTTTTAGTAAATATCCTTTTAAATTTCTGTTTACAATAAAGGAAAAAGTTATAAAATGAACACTGATAAGCCTGTCACTTATTTGTCAGTTTTATCTATTACTGAATATAGTATTTTAGAATATTTGCTTATAATTATAGAATTGTCCATTCACAGTTAATTTTCCATATATTTTAAAGCTGTGTGAGAATATGAATTCAATTTTGAATATTTACGTAATCTTGGTGAAATGAATCCCGTGTTTACCTAATAATGGAATTTAAATTAAGTTCTCTTTGTCTGTAATTAATATAACTACACCAAATTTCATTTTAAAATATACCTTTTTGTGTCTTTATATTTCAGTTATTTCTAATGTAAAGAGCATATTAGCAGATTTTCTTTTTAAATTGTCTGAAAAATAATTACTTTTCCACTGGAGAGCTTAGTCCCATTATTACTACCGATATATCTGTACAAATTTTTACTATTCTATTTTGAGTTTTTTGCTTATATCATTGTTTTTTGTGTTTTTTTTCTTTGTTGCCTTCTCTTGAATTTTTTTTTTTTTTACTTTTTTAATTACGTATTTGTTTTCTCTTGTCACTTTTGAAGTTATCCTCCCTATTCTATTTATTTGGTGTTAACCTTAGCTAATTTATCATATATACTAATTCAATAAAAAATAAAGATACTTTATATCTTTGCTTTCCACAGAGTGTCTCTAAAATTACAAAGACATTAGAATTCTTTAAAGTTGATCATCTCTTCCCCCATTTAATGACATTGTTGTTGGTATTTAATTTTTTATTTGTACATAATTAAATGATAATTATGACAATATTATTATTGTGGTCTTATGCAGTTAATGTTTGTTTAGGTTCACCAACATGTTTGTCAATATCACTGCTCCATTTTTCTTTGCACTTTGTAAGTTCAATCTGACACCATTTTTCTTCTGCCTTAAACTTGTTTTTCAAAATTTTTGTTACTAAGTGTGTACTGGAAGCCAGAAGTTTTTGTATTCTAAAGAAAGGTCTTAATTTTGCCCTCATTCTTTAAGATACTTTACTGGTTGTACAATTCTAAAATTGACAGTAATCCTTCCTCAAGATATTTAAGATATTATTCTATTAGGCTAAAAAGACATTAACTATCAATGTAACATGTTTACTACGTAGGTTCTCTTTATCTTTTATGCTCTGTCACTTCAGTGTGTTGTGTCTAGGTGTGGATTTCTTTTTATTTACTGTGATAGAAATACGTTGGGCTTTCTAGGGCTGAGATTAGTGTTTTGCAACAATCCTGGAAAAATCTCAGCTATTAACCCTTCAAATCTTGTTTCTGTTCCACTTTTTCTATTATCCTAAACGCTGAGCAGACAAATGCGAATCTTTCTTACTTTATCATCTATGTGTTTTAACCTCTCTTTCATGTTTTTTTCACTGTTTTCTCTGGATAATTCTGAATAACTTCCTCAGACCCCAATTCCAGTTTACTAATGCTCTTTTTAATTTTGACTACAGTACCATTTAATTTACCATTTAATTTTTAAATGTTTATATGGTCTCATTTCTACAGTTTTGTTAGGAATCTCCTTGTAATATCTATAGTTTCTTACTTAGTCCATGCTAATTCAAAAGCTTTCCCATGTCTTTTAGAACATGAAATGTATTTATTGTATCTTTTCTGGATAATTTCAATATAAAATGTGTTTTCATGTCTGATATTGCTACTTGTTTATTTGTTTCCTTATTAGTTCAGGCTCATGGTACTTGATTTTCTTCTGTGGTACAGTTGATCTGCATTATTCATAGATTCCATTATTATGAATTCACCTATGTGCTAAAATGTGTTTGTAACCATAAAATCAACACTTAGAATGGCATGTTTGTTATCATATGT
>RJWJ010025185.1:0-24109 GCA_004363605.1 Indri indri
CACTCACTGGTCTCACTGATTCAGGTGTTCTGCTGGGATCTGTGGCTAGGTCCGCCTACCCTGGAAGTCGAGAATGTTCCCTGATTTGGCCCCTGTTCTACCCTCTCGGCACAGCTCCCAAGTCCTTTCTTCTCTGGGTTCTTGGCTTGGTCCTCCAGGAGGGCTTTGCTTCCCATCAGACTTGGCCGCTTCTGGGAAGCACGTTGGAGAAGGTGACAGTGGCCACACTGTCAGTCTGCTTCCTGCCTATAGAGAGGTGGGGACCTAGAAATTTGCTTACATCGCCAACAGTCTCATTTTCTTTCTGGTGGTGATTTTGACAATAAGCTCTCTGCAAAACTTTGCTGGTTTTCAGTGAATTTGACTCCATTCAACTCCAGATACTAAAAGCCATACCCATGATTCTTTTGGAAATATGCCTCTCTCTTCTCTAGACTCTTACCTTTGATTTTTCTAGGAGTCCTTTTGTCCATCTGAAAGGGTACACTACAGACTCCTGCCCTCACAGGAGCTATAGCTTAGTGGAGCTCAGAATCAAAAAGCTTAAACTAAGGAAAAGTAGTGCAGTCGAACGAAAAGTTTCACCGAGCTTCCTGGTGGCCAAGGCACAAAGGAAAACATGATGAGGTGCACAATTAAAATATGTGTGCTAGTTTGTGAGGTGGTCACCTTTTTTTCCTAGGAACCACTGAGCATAAGCATGGTAAAATTCAGTTGGAGACAACTTCCTACCATGAAGACAACTTCCCACAGGCCTGAGAACTCAGTAATGACCTTGGGAGTAAAAAGGAGGGCCTGTCAGAGCTCAGGCTGAGGCATCATATCCTGAGCGCAGCGTCCTGTTTCCTGGGAGAGAGAGAGGAAGTCAGGGTGGGGATGAAAGAGAAGGCATTTAAAGCCACCTTTCAAGACAGAGAAACTCAAGATTTACCCAACTGTATTTTATTTTGTTTTTCAAGCTGCAAAAAGCTGAGGACAATCATAAATTAATTAGCTCAGTTAACTAGAGAACAAGGAGGAAGATATATTATTTCAGTTCCTTGATGTGTTCATTTGCTGGTTTCATTGTACTCTGGTGACTGTGGGGTAGGACTTGGTCTGATGGCTGAGGACTGATGTGGGTTTTGTTTTTTGAGCCTGTTGGGAAGACATGATCCTGGGGGCTCCCACGTGAGATTTAGGGAAGAGTCATCCACTCCAGCCCATGGGCTTTATGCTCAAGAGGCCACAGTGTCTCCTCTGGTCTGGCAGGGCAGGGTATGTGCTGAAGGAGAGTTATTATGTTAATAACAGAATATGTTAAAAAGAGAAGCTTCTTGTGTTGAAATTCTATTTTACTATATGAAGTGGGATTTGGTTCCTGGGACGATCAGTTTCCAAACTCACTGCTCATTCCTGACCTTTGTAAAAGTGTCAACTCCTCCGGTTCAGTAGTTTATATCATTACATTTTGTTCTAGAAACCAGGTTTCAAAGCTCTGGGGCCTGCTTTGTCCGAGGAGGACAGGGAGATGAAGACATCGTATTTATAGCATACCCCTTGTTAGGAATTTCAGGGAAGGGAGCTGTCCTCTCAGTTCAGAGCTACCTTGAACACAACACTACTCTCCTCAGTTCGGCTCTGTTGGGCTTGAGGGGGACACAGGGGCTCAGAGAAAGGAAGACAGGAGAGTTTACTGGACCCCAAAGGTGGAGTTGTAAAAGCGTCTTGGAGCAGTTGCCACCAATACAAGAGGCAGTTTTGTCTCTTTGGCCTGTGTTCCTGCCTGGTACATGGCAGAATACCAAAGCCAAAATTTGGTTAAGCTCTTTCCCGGATTCCCAGTTGGGTCTCCCCTGTCCTGGGTTACTGGCATTTTCTCTCCTTACTAAATGTATTTTGTGATCTCAGTTAGCGGGGCAGAAAACCCACTGCTAAACAAGGAAGCAGCTGAAAACCCAAGATGCCAACATGTCTAATCTGGTACCCGGTAATGCCCGGCTCCATTCATTCATTCGTCTCTCCGTTCACAAATATCTGTTTTCTACGCCCCGGCCCGGGCAAGGACCTGCAGGTCTAGAAGTTTCATTCAAAACTGGAAAGCATAATCCCTGGGGGTCAGAGTGGTTAGAATAAGGGGAAGTGCCTTCAGTCCACGATTGACATGGTTGAGCGCAGCCTGGAGGCAGGGTCTCCACTCGCGACCCCTCTCCAGCTGGGGTACCCTAAAGAGCGGCGTGAAGAATGAGATGGAGCCGGCAGGCTAGTAAAGCAATTAAAGGACAAAATTAAGACCACTCTCAGCACCAGCCCCCAAAGAGGGTTAAGGATTAGAATATAGCACAACAAGCCTCATCTGAACCTTGCCTAAGAGACCGGCCCCAGGATGCTGCGGAACTTGGGGCGGCCTCCCTGCTGTGGGGCGGGCATCCTTGGCGGGCGAGGAAATCATCAAAGGCCCCAGCAGCAGGAACGCTGCAGCCATTAGACAGTGGAAGACAGATTTCCTCTAAAATGTGCCTTTAAAGCCAGCTCATTTACTTCCCTGGGCCCCAGGAAAGCCCAAGATAGGTGCCATCCAGGAAACCCGGACTCTTTAAGATCAGCACGGTTTAATGCAGCATGAGGGCCTTAGGTCAGACCAAGAAATGACTTCCTGACTGTAAGGGCTTATTGGGCCATGAAAGAGGACTCCCAGAGAGACTGTGAAATCGCCTCCTCTCAATGTTTTTAGATTCCTTTTCGGGGCGGAGGTGGGGGTGGCAGGGAAGACAGCTGAATGAGGGCCAGCCCAGAGGCGGGCAGAGAGATCTGATGGATCCTTGGGCCCCTCGTCTCACGCCAGGAGGCACTTTCAGTCTGAGAACCAAGGTTCCCCCCTTTCTGGGTGGAGAGTTGGGTCCGAAAAGAGAGCGGGGCAGCAAATATTAAATTCTGCCTAAGTTGCTCTTACAGACTTAGGGCAACTGGAGTAGAATGAAGCCTTCGCGTTTTACTTTTTTCTTTTACTTTCCAGAAATGGGTCAATTGGGCAGCAGGCTCCAAATCGACTAAATAATACATACTGTCAGCCTGAAAGCCATTTGACTATTTTAAATATGTGGGGTTTCTCCAGCATTGCGACGGCTGTAGGATGTAAAATAAAATCCGTCTCTCTCCAGTCTCCGGGCAGCCCTGAAGGATCGGATGGACAATCGGAGTGGCGGGAGGTGGGAGCAGGGGCTGTGGCCGGCAAGGGGCGGGAAGCAGAGTGCATTTTCTTCCTGCTGTGGAACATATCTTTTAAATATCAGATCCGAGCCCTCGGAGTCCTGGGAGCTGTAGATTTTATATCAGCAGAACGTCTGAGAGTTTGGGAAATGCCCCCAAAATTTGAACACAAACTCCTTGGATGACATAGTCCGGCAGCTGGGCGTGGGCATTCTCTGGTCTGAAGAAGGGAGAAAGGGTGGGAGGCTTGGGTGGGAGGGAGCCCTTTCATCTGGGCTGTTTGGGGTCTGTGATCCTCCTCCAGGGTAACTCTGCCTGGGCTTGCAAGCACAATGCCACACGGGGCAGATGCCACAGCCTACTTGGTGAAATGAGTTCACATATTTAATGACTATTTCTTGGGCACTGGCATTGCTCCAGGAAGTGCGCTATGGGGTTGAGGCTGGACTTCTGACAACGGCATCGGTGGCCTTGGCCTTACCTGACCTTCCCTCCCTGCTATGTCCCTATCTTCGGTGCTTTGGAGAGCAGAGAACTCTTCACTCCCTCATTCATTCATTCATTCATTTAATCATTCGATGCATCAGTAACTACTCATCGCACTCTTCCCAAGAGCTAAAAATGTGGCAAGAAACGAGACAGCCCACTGCCCTGCTCCTATGGGCCTCACATTCTAGTGACAGGAAACCCACAAACAATGGACAATGACATATCATAGAGATAGATAGAAGAATTTTATATTTTATGTTTATTATCAATAGAAATATTTTTAAATTTATATATATATATATAAGTATATACATACATAAAATTTTAAATGGTGATGAGTACTATGTAAAAAAACAAACCACCCCAGGTATATAGAGTGACTGGGTGGGGCCCAACATTAGCTCAGGCGCCTGGGAAAGGCCCTTCTGTGACACTTACTCTGAACCCTGCATGACCGGCTCCTGAAATCAGGAGGAAGATCCAGGAAGAGGGTCTGGCAGGGGCCAAGGCCGGCGGGTAGGAAGAAGCTTGTTGTGTTCAAGGAATAGGAAGAAAGGCAGAGGTGGAAAGAACCCTATAGATCCAGTCAAGACTTAACCAGAATTAGCACCGGGTAGAAATTTAGAGATCACTAGGATCGATTCCCAGACTTACTGTTGAAAAACCTGAGGTTCGCAAAGAAAACATGACTTGTTCGGGGTGACCAAGCAACTGAGAGCAGAGCCAGGACAGGTCCCCGTGCCTGCTGACACTCCTGCCTGGTGTTCGTTCCACTGCTCACATGTGGCGTGGCTCACATGTGTGCAGTACAGGCCTGCAGCAGACCCTGCACGTTTAGTGCCCACGGAGACCAGCACGGCCCTTCATGGGGGAGGGAAAAAGCAAGAGCAACAGGAGGTGCTAAAAGAGAAGAGTGAAGAGCCCAGACTTCAGTGTGAGCCAGAGTTGACCTCAAGTTCACACTGTCCCTTCCTGGATCTGTCACCTTGGGAACATCATTTAATCTCACTGAGCCTCCATCTCGCCACCTGTAAGGTGGGACAATCACAGTCCCACCCCATAGGGGTACAGTGGGGCTAGTGTGAGATGGTGTATTTAGAGGGCTTAGCACCCCATTACAGGTTCATTGTTACACAATTACTACATAGTCCCAGGCCTACAGGAGCGTCCTCCAACATGCTGGAGAAAACACACACGCACAAACACAACAAACACTTAATGCTTATTCACACACTTACCTAGCATTTATTGAGCACCCATTTTGTGGCAGGCACTGTGCTAATCACTGGGAATACAACGGGGCACGATCGCAAATGTGTAAGAGACAGGCAGGCAGCTATCTACATAACCACACAAAAAAAGTGCAAATTTGCAATTGCAAAAAGTACCAGGACAGGGAGGTTTGCAGTGCTTTGAGAGACCATCAGGAGTTGGGTGACTTTGGCTGTGAAGGAGGCCTGCACAGGCCTCCCTGAGAAAGTAAAGCTTGGGGTGCCACATGAATGATGAGCTTAGGGTAACCAGGCAACGGACAAGAGCAAAGGACAGTGTTCCAGGCAGAAGGAACAGCACATGCCAAGGCCCCGGGGTGGCAGGGGCATGATGGGTGTGAGTAACTGGAAGGAAGCCAGGGTGGCTGCCAGGGGATGGGGCCCATTAGGAGAGGAGGACAGAGGTATTAATATGAGCAGAGGCTGGACCACTAGGACCTTGTGCTGAGATAAGGAGTTTGGGTTTCATCCTGAGAACATTAGCAAGCATCAAAGGCGATTTAAGCAGGGATGCTTGGAACATAATCTTGCCAGTCTCTCAAATGTATTCATTCATTCAACAAACATTTACCGGGTGCTTTGTGTGTACGAAACACCGTTCCAGGCACTAGGAGGACAGGGAAGATGCCCCAGCCCCCAAGGCCCTTGCAGAACAGTGCAGCTGACAAACATACTGGCAACAGCTGATTGCAGAAGAAAGGACTGCAATTGAATATTAAAGACATGGGTTCGAGCTCCAGCTCTGCCCCTTCCTGAACAACCCAGACTTCCATGAGGACAGTGATGGAGCTTAATTACCTTTGGGTCCCAGCACCCGGCATTCAGGAGGATCAACAAACTTAGAATGATCATGTAACCTTGGATAATACCAATAAGGCCTTATGTTTGTTTAGTGCTTTGTCATCCTTAAAGACCTTTCACATCCTGGCTCTTATTTTATCCCCACAACATCCCCATGAGGTGAATTCAGGACTGGCTACATCATTTGTGGGTCCCAGTGCAAAATGAAACGTGGAACTCCCCGTTCAAATACTGGCACGAATTTCAAGGCAGTGACGCAGAGCATTAAAGCAAGCACAGGATTGTTGTAAGCATGGGGTCCCGTGTGACTGCACAAGTTGCACGTGCGTGAAGCCAGCCCTGGGTAAATTCTAGTTCACTCACTTTACAGATAAGGAAACTGAGGCAAAAGGGAAGGTGACTCTGTCAATGTCTAGCTGGCAACTGAAAGAGTGAGGCCTCAAAACAAACCCAGGCCTTCCGAGTCCAGGTCCAGGACTTGCTGCTGAAACAGAGCTGGCCTGGCTTCTGCTCCGGACTGCAGTGTTCCTGGCGGGGCAGTTCTAAGCATCTGTGTAAACGGTGATTCAGACAAAGAAGTGGAATGCAAATGTTCAGGGTGCTGCCCTGCGTGGGACCTTTCTGCTCTCAGGACAAAGTGCAAAGGCTTAGACTGGTGCACCTCATTAAAATTCTCCAGCCGCGCTGCCCGCCTCTGCCCGCTCCCTCGAAATGTGCTTTCCAACCACATGCACCTTCTTGCCATTTCCAGCTGGGCCTTGCTCCTTCCGGCCTCCAGGCCTTTGCTTATACTACTCCCTCTGCCTCCCTCTGTGTTACGAAGGGTAACGATGAGCTAGGCAGCCAGGGAAGGGAGTGCGGGAGGAAAGGCAGCTGAGGCACAGGGAAAACCATAACTACTCTGACTGCATCCTTCGAATAAGCCATCCATCCGTTCATACATACATCCATCCACCTTTCTGTCCATCCATCCATATATCCACCCATCCAGCTATCCATCCTTCTGTCCAGCCATGCTTCCATCCATCCATCCATCCATCCACCCATCCACCCATCTATCCACCCTTCCATCCTTCCACGCATCCAAGTTATTCCCTGAGCCCCACGTGCTATACACCAGGCACTGTGTTAGGTGCTGGGGATCCAGAGATGAATGAACTACCCTTCCCCTCTCCCTGACCCCAGGAGCTCACAGTCCTATGGAAAAAGGAACAAGTATCACCCATAGCTCAAATCCCCAACTTTATAACCTGTGTAAATCCAGACCCCCTCCCCACAATTTATGGAAATTCCTGCTTTCTTCCTCCTGATCCTGTCTCTATTTTTGTGTCTATAGGTGTCATCCCAAGGTGGACATGAGCCATTTGGGACACCGTTCTAGGCCCCTTTATCATTTCTCCACAAGAAATGCAAATCCAGTGGTGGTTTTGTGGACTCGGTGACCTTGCTGTAGATCTGAGGAGTTACAGTAAAGGATTATGTCCTACAGCCTACAGCCTTCCACCGTCTTGCTGGTTTCCCACCAATAATCCCCCACCTCCCCAAGGCCCAAGCTATTAATAGCAAGGCACCTTCCCCACTGCGCAGCTCCCCTGGAGTGTGATCTAGTCCCCACTCCCTACTGTGACATACCCCCAGGACAGCCTGCTGTCCCCAGAATCTCGTGAATGTAACGTGCTCCAGCTCATCACACACGGAAACAGAGCACTGTCATACAGACAGCGGTGAGCTCCACAACAGAGGTAAGTTCAGGGTGCCCGTACAGAGTCGTTACAGAAAGGGGGAGCCTAACCTAGCCCTGGGCTTGGGAGGGAGTTCTGGGAAGGACTCCTGGATAAATAGGGGAGATAGGAAGAGGATATTTTAAGCAGAACAAATGACAAGGACAGAGAAGCCAGAAAGGGTATGGTGCTTTAGGGGGGACAAGAGTGGCTCAGTAGGGCTAGAGGATCCGGTATGGGAAGCAGCAAGAGACGCATTGGAGAGGGAGGTAGACCACGCTCAGGACAGCGGACTCTACCCTGTAACAGCAGTGCTGCTACCGAGGGGTCTTAAGCCCATCTTCTAAGTGACATGGTTAGAGAATTTTGGACGGATTGGAGGAGCTGGGATATGGGGTCACTCAACCCCAACCTCAAGGCTGTGGGAGCCTCAAGATCAGTAGGTATGGGACCAGAGCAGTCCTGGGGACTAAAGCCTTGGATAAAGGCAGGCAGGCAGAGCCCAGGGTGGCAGTGCTTGTGTCCCCAGGCAGTCCTGGTGGCCTCTTGCCCACTCTCTTCTCCAACAACTCCTCTTGGGTATTTATCAGACCAGAAACCAGGTCTGCAAGATCCACAGACTGTTGGGACCTGCTAGAAGAATTCATAGTAATTTTCAAATGTCTTCGGGTCAGCAAAACCTCAAATGTACTTTTTCCAGAGTTCTTTCCTCCTGTCCACACCCCCACTACCACCCTGCTGCTGCTTAATTCCAAAAGCCACATGGATTTCAAGGGAAATGGAATCCGTCTGCTCCTGGTTCATTCGCGCTTGAACCCTCAAAGAGGCTGTTTTGTGAGAGACCGTGGACTTCCAAGACACTCTCACAGGCTTCCTTTAGACAGCGTCTTATTTTGAATCAGGAAATTGTATTTTTCTAGAACTTTATGTTCAAGTTCAATATTAATGTCAGAAGCCACGAAATGTGAGCAGGTTCTAAATTTGGAAAAACATGTTCTCCAATCTCTCCCCAAAGCATTCCTTCAGCTATTGACTTTGGAGGCAACTTCTCTATACCATCGGTTGTTTGCTCAGAATGACACATGGGGCCTTCGAACACAGAAGTTGCTTACTCAGCAGATCAATATAGCATTATCCCCCAATAATCTGCTTTGGTTGAACGTCGTAGAGGGAATCCAATATACAGCCCACTTCCTTTCTTGGCAAAGCTGCTGGGTTGAGTCCTGTTTCCACACAACACGTCTGCCCTGACTTAAACTTTGACTTCCTACCCAGTGTCCTTTCTGAGCTATTTGCACTGTGAACATAACGCCTAAAAAGATTTATTAAAAAAAAAAAAAGAAGAACCGAGTGTCATTTTTAGAAAGGCGAGACACCCAACACATCCTACTCTGAGTAGATTTCTTTGACAGCTTGTGATGTTGCCTGAATGGTAAACATACCCTCAGACTCCAAGTAAATAGTCCATGGCATGTAACCTGGGTATAAAAGAGGAAATTTTACACAACGTGGCCACAGACGCCTTGTCATTTCCCAGAAAATTAGAGGGTCTTCCAGTGACCCTGTAAATTTATCACACGAGTATTCTTCCACGACTTCAGGAACAGATGGGGCCTGTTTTGACAATGTTTTCCAACGCCTACAGATAACACGCTGAGAGTGGACAGAGCAGGACAGCACGACAGCCTGCCATTGCTCCCAGAAACTCAGCCTCTGGGCCTTCTGTGCCTCTGGTCGTCTGAAAGACACTTTGTTAGCACGAGCGTGTCATTGCTGAAGGGAAGCAGCACTAACTTCTTTATTGGGTAGCCACTTTGCTAAAGCACGAAGATGTGAAAAGATCGACTAAAGGAGAGGTTCAAACCCAGAGGATGGGCTGGAATCAAAGAGAGGCCGTAAGGGGTCTTGAAAGATGTCCTTCTGCCTCCGGAAAGGATTGGAGAGGTTTTGAAACCAGAGGAAGGTCTCCCAGCCTCCCATGGCAACTCCAGCATCTCAGCGGAGATGGAGAAATGCAAATCAGCATCTTCGATGTCATAGCAATTGGTTCCCTTCCAACCAGGTCCCTCCAGCACCAATAATAACAGCTGATATTGACCGAGGGATTCCCAGGTGACTGGCACTGGGCTGAGTGCTTGATGAAATATTAACACACCATCTAATGCGCACTATCCCAATGCCGGAGGAGGAAAATGAGACTCAAAGAGTCAGCAGCTGCAGAGGCCGGCACTGGGAGCAGAGGTGTGCTCTGTGGGAGTCTCTCGGGCTCTCTCTACCTGGGCTTTCTCATCTGTAAGGCAGACAGACCTCATGACAGTAGTATGATACAAAGGCTTTCTTTTTTCTTTTGTCTTCTCTGACCAGGTCTGTGCACTTCATCATGCATCAGCATTCCAGCCCTGGTTCTCATCTCCAACGCGCACCATTCATGTGTCCGTTCAGCAAATGTGATTGAGCACTTACCATTCATGTCACTGCCATCCACACTTTTCATCAGGGCCTTTCTAACAGTGGCTTTTCACATCGTTATCATGCCTTCAACAACTTTATGCTACCATTTTATAAAAACTAATCGATATCTGTTTTGTGCTTGTTTTTTTACACCTGGTTTTGTTGTTGTTGTTGTTTGTTTTTTCATAGAGATGGGGTCTCTCTATGTTGTTCAGGCTGGTCTCAAAGTCCTGGCCTCAAGTGATCCTCCCACCTCACAAAGTGCTGGGATCATAGGCGTGAGCCACCACGCTCGGCTGTTTTGTAATTTGCTATTCACAAAGACCTTTTATATAGATTTATTTATGTGATCCTTATGAAAACCCAGCAAAGCAAAGCAGATATAATATTATCTACTGTTACTATTTTCCCGTTTTATACACAAGTAAAGCAAGTCCCAGTCATTTTAAGTGAATGCTAGAGCCAGAATTCAAACCCAGACCTTGTAACACCTAAACCTGAGTCCTTCCCAGTACCGCACACGACGTAAACGTGGACATCACCCCCTGGGAGCTGCCGTCTAACAGCAGAGCTGGTAGAAACATCCCACAGGCGCAGTGAGGCAGGTCCGCTTGCTGATTACGCACCTGGACTCAAGCCAGACAGCCCAGTTCTAGATCTTGCTTCTGCCACCGACCAGCTGGATGACCTTGGGCAATGGACTTAACCTCTTCATGCCTCGGTTTCCTTGTGAGTAAGAAGGAGATAATAACAGCACCTACCTTATAGGATTACTGTGAAGATCAATGACTGATATGTATCAAGCTCTTGGGCCAGCGTCTCGATTTAGCACATGCCGTCTAACTGTTCATTGGTTTAACACCGTTATAGAGACAATTGAAAGCAAACAGGCTGCGAAGCAAAGGACAGAGCAGAGCAAAGGGCTCCAGCTGGGGACCCTGGGAAGAAAATTCACCGGAACTAACAGTCAGGAGATGCGCTTCTACCCCTCATTCTACCACGTGCTGTCTGTGCCTCCTTGAACAAATCGGTCACTTTACTCCTCTTCGATTTCCTCATCTGTCAGGAGAGACAGTTCAGCCGGGCTGGCCAGGGGGGGACTTAGCAAAGATCCAGGGACTCCCTTATACCACCCAGTGCCCTGGAGACTCTGAGGAGTGCGCCCAGACACCCCGCTTTGGTTAAGACCAACTAGGGAAGACAACCGGTTCGTTTTACTTACGACCAGGCTGACCAACTCATCCTGGTTTGCCTGGGACTTTCCTAGTTCTAAAACTTTCACATCCCAGGAACACAATTCCAGGAAAACCAGGAGGCCTCATCATCCTAATGACGTCAGCCCCTTTTTAGAAATTATTTAATCTACTCAATCATTTTCCAGACCTTGCTGCTGACGTTACCATCTTCATGTAGTTTGCCCTAGCTGTGCGGAGCTGTAAAATTACACACATGCATTTATTTCAGAAGAATATTTTACGTCATTACTGCAGCAGTCAGGATAGGCTAGGTTAGCCAAGGTGACAAATTAACTCCACAAAACAGAGAGCTGGAATATGCAGCGAACGGCACTGCAGCTATAAAAGCAAACCAGCATCACTCGCCGTAAAGAGAAGGAAAAATTTTAAAAATCAATGAAAATAAAACAATTGATTGTCCCTAAGTAGTGGTGCTGCCTGAGATTTTGTCTGGCCCCAGGGGCCTGCTCGCTCTTTGTTAGAAGGAGAGATTGGTAAGCATTAAAAACATCCTGGAATTTTCTCCTTTCCATAGCAGGATTGAACGTAAAGTAAGTTTATCATTCTGTGAGTTAATGTAACTTAATGTCATGTCTGTCTACCACCCAAAATCATCTCCCCGCCACCAGCAGAGCACACTGCACGCATTCAGGAAGACGGAATTAGAGAGAGCATAAAGGTGAGAGGGGAAAGGCCGGGTCATGCATTTAAATTCTCAGATCATAGAGAGGCACCGGTCCCTCCAAAGCAACTCTTAACACCAAATCAGACGGACCACCAGCTGAGAGGCCACACGACCTTGCTTTCTTCAGGAATCCCCACCTGCCCCAGAGGCCGCCTAGGGAGTACTACAATGGGTCAAGAGACAGAGGCGCAGGCAAGAGAGGTCCTTGTTCCAACAAGATCAGCTGGGAAGATCTTCGGCAAAGTAAAGTAAAGCAGCGGCAAAGGACCAGTGACTTTTCTACCTCAATAAGGCTCAGCTGGCTCCCCAGAGCAGGCTAAGAATGACAGCGAAGACTCGCCATGTGGCTGAAATTTCAAGGGCCCATGTCACTGCTATTTCTTCCAAAAACATAAAAGTGCAAAAACCGTTTTGCCACCTAAGATTGGTTGCCCAGACAAATGCCAAATTGTCCTGCAGGAGAGCCCAAGCCCAGCCTCCGTCATCTTCCTTCTCCAGCCCTTCCAGTTCCATGCCTCATCCACTCCCTGGCTTCAGATGCCATCTGTGAGCCAATGACTCCCAGTCTCTAACACCGGCCCAGCCTGTCTGCTGCACCCCAGGCCCCACCCAGTAGCCCCGCTTGGACATCTTACCAGGACCTCAGACTCAACATGTCAATGGAACATGTGCCCTGCTCTGCCCCAAACCCATTCTCCGTCCGCCCTCGGCTCCTTTGTTTGAACTCGAAACCTGGGAGTCCTCTGTGAATCCCTTTTCTCCCTTGTCCCCACATCCAATCCTATCACTCCTCTCCCCTAAATGTCTACAGAATCTACCCACCTTCTCCCCTGCCCCTATTCCAGGCCGCCCTCATCTGCCCGCTGCCAGCCTACTACAGAGGTTCCTAGTAGACCTCCCATGGCACCCTGGCTTCTCTCTAACCCTCTCCAGTGCACACTGCAGATAGCTATTTAATGCAAGGGATTCTTTTTCAAACGTAAATCTCATTACCTTCTTTTCCTTGCTTAAAATCCTTCCCCTGTATCCTATAACCCTTGTAATGAACCCTCAAATCCTTACCGTAATCCTAACCACAGCCATCAAGCCTGCAGATGGCCTCCCCTCCCTGCCTCTGCAAGCTCATCCCAACTCACTCTCCTGCCCTGTGGTTCTCTCCATTCCAGCCCTACAAGGTCTCCTCTGTTTTTTCAAACCTTCCATGTCCTCCACGTCGAGGTCTTGCACAAGCTTGGAACAGGCTACCTCCTCTCTTTGCCTAGCCACCTCCTGCTCATTCCTCATCACTCGGCTTACACAGCAATCCTCTGGGAAGCCTTCCCTGATCCCCGGGCCCAAACGGGGTCCCCTACCCCCTCTGCAGACTCTACAACACCCTGAGCACACTGGCCTTCTTCCTCACAACACTCAGCAGAACAGTAACGCTTGTTCCCCATTAGGCTGCACCCTCCATGGAGAAGGACCCACGAAGGTCCCGACACCTAGCCCTGAGCCCAAGGGTATGGCAAGTGCTCCGCACACATTTGGAGACCGAGTGATAACTATGAGAATCTGCCCCAAGCAGTCTGAGTCCCACCCACACAGAGATCTGTGTCCTCCTCTCCACCCACCTTCTGCAGAGAACTCAACAGCATGCGTTCTGGCCTTAGAGAACGCGGTGTCTGGTGACACCACTGGGAACGTTGACAAAAATGCGGCTGTAGTGGGTTCACCCAGCTCTCAGGAAGGAATAAATATCGAGTCATGCTGCATCACTCACAGGAAGAGCGTGAGCTGGTGCCGACAGCAAGGGGTGTCCCAAGCCTTTGGTCTTCGGTTTCTCTTCCTCGGGTATTTATTTCCATCCGGAGAAGCCAGCTGACTTCATTAATTGTGAGTGTACGTCCACCCAAAGCAGCCATACACCAAATGTATGGAATACCAGGCCTTATATGGGCATCCTTGTTGATTTATATGTTGTTAATAAGCAACAGGAAGTGAATGTCTAAGGTGGAATGCCGAACGCTTGCCTTCCCTCATCCCCTCAAAGGAGCAAGGCTGTTGGTTTGGTGTATTCTTGGTTTTTAATGGAATGACTACTTTGTAAATGAAAAAGATGGAGTTATGAGGCCCACAGTTGTCCCATGTACAGGGACAAGCATACAGGTCAAAGTGGCGGCAAAGAATGCAGATTCTGTGTCCAGTGTCTCAAAATAAGAACCACTAACACTTAATCGAGATTTGTGCCAAGCAACTTTCAAAGCAAATACATTCATTTATTTCATCCTCATGACAGCTCTATGAGGTGGGTTATTATCCCTATTTTGAAAAGGGGAAAACCGAGGCCCAGAGAGGTTAAGCAACTGGCTCAGTTAGTAAGTGGCAGAGCTGGAATTTTAACGCAGGCAGCCTGGCTCCAGAGTTCAGAAGTAGCCAGGCTCCACGGGGATCTACTCAGTGCAAATGAAAACCAAATCCAAAGGCCCACTTCCAGAGGACCCAGACCCTTGCCTTTATTTGGTCTTTTCTCTCTGAGGGCCACAAAGAAGCTGCAAGCACAACCCTGGCCTTGAGAAGGTTACACTTTTGCAAGGAGATCAAACCAGGTGCACATGATTTATAGTCATGTAAGTTAGTGTGACATGCCCTGCGAGGGACTCAGGTGCTGGGCAGCAGGCTGTCCAAGGAGGGAGAGGCCCCGAAGCATCGGTCACCAGATCTGCATCCCTGCTTGGCAGCTGCCAGCCTCTGTGACCGTGGGCAAGTCAATTACCCCCGAGGCTCAACTTCCGACTCTGTAAAATGGAGCTGATGACAATGACATGCTGGTTTTCCCATCTCACGGGATGGTATCGGGTGGAGCGAGCATGCAAAGCATTGAGGACAGGGTTGTGTTCAGTATACATTGGCCATGATTATTTCTATCAGAGGAGGTCAGGATATCTTTTCTTATTCATTCACAAATATATAGCAAGTACCTACTAACACTGTACCAGGAACTGCGCCAGGTGCTACGGATGCAAAGAAAAATGAGACAGCAGCCAGGCTTTCAAAGAGCTCATTGTCCAGAGAAAGGGGTAGTGGAGGAAATGGGTGGCCAGACAGGTGGGAGTCAGGGGTCCTTGCAGAAGGAATCAGCGAAGGTGCCTTGGAGGAGGGGGACAAGGACGCAGGAGTGGGGTGACGGTGTTCCCCCAACGTGCAAAGCACTAGTGAGGAGGCGGCTTCAGGGCATCCTATCTGCCAAGAGGGTGGGACGAGGGTGGGCAGTGCCCGCACCCGGTTGGCTCCAGGTTCCAGGCAGGTAGCTGTGAAGTTGTGAAGTCTACCTCCAAGTCCTGAAGCCTCGATTCCCTCCAGACTTAGCCTGCGACAAAAGAATAACTAAGCACAGAAGAGGGGATCTAAGTAGGTTATTTTTTTCTCTTCTTTTTTGTGCCCTGTTATTTGCCTGTTAGCCAGACAGGGATAAAACTAAATTTATGTCTCACCAAAGAGGCACAAGAAAGTGAAGGGAGAGAGAGAGAGATCACACAGGGCGTTTTTTTGTTTTGTTTTTTTTTTTCCTTCAAAGTGTCTCCTCTGTGGAAGCCCGCAGATCTGTCTCCTGGGAGCGGGTCACCCTCCAGAAAATATGACACTTTATTTCCTGCCCTTGTTTGTTAACACACCCCATTACCATCCATCTCAGTTTCATGTAACTGCCAGCCGGCATTAACGCCCTCCTCCTCGCCCAGGCAGAAAATAGAAAAGGAAGGATTCAGCAGATTTTCCCCCGTGGCACCGTCGGCGGCACCAAGATAACCGGAGCAGAAACCACAATTGGATCCTTATTCCTTCAGCCCAGGAATGCAAAGGACGGGACGGTTTAACCACCTTCTGCATTTTCCTGCAAAGAGAGCCAGCTTGTTATTTCGGTTGTCTGGGCTCCGCTCTCTACTACGGAGAGAGATACATTAATTAATTTTTTTTTTTTTTTTAATGTGGGGCAGGAGATGTTGCAAACTGTCAAGAACTGTCAGTGGGATCAGGTAAGCGGCCCGCGGGCGCCTGCGGCGGGGACACACTGACCCCTAGTGGCCGGCCGGGCCCTCGCAGGCCCTGCGCCCGCCCTCACTCCTGGAGGCCCCAGGCTCAATAAAATCGCTCCTTGCACAGAGCAGCTCTGTGTGGGCGGCGCGGGTGTGGCCGGTGCTGCGTCTGCACCGCCTGCCTGGCACGCACACGCACGCACACGCACACACACACACACACACACACACACACACACACCCCATGCCCATCTTCTCTTCCAAACCAGAGAAGCAATTTCTCTTCTCCTTTTCCAATTCCAGAGAACACGTATTCCTAAGAACCTCAATAAGGCACGTTTCTCTGCTCTTGAGGAGTTCGTGGGAAAGGCAGGCAGGGTCCCAGCCTGACCCAGGCGGAGAGGGAGGGAACTGGCATCTGTGGAGAGACTCTCAGTGCCAGGCTCTGTGCACACCGTTATCCCACCATTATCCTCACGATACCCCCAGATTTGGAAACTGAGGCTCTGGCTGTCAAACGGCTTGCCAGGGTCACAAAGGTGATGTTTTCATCGATTTTACTGATTTTAATAAAGAAATATTTACCTAGCCCTTGTCTACCAGGCATTCTTCTAGGGCTTTCCCTATATTAAAATGACCTGTGTGGAGCCCTTCTCTGTACTACTGTTAGCTCCATTTCACAGATGAGGAAACTGAGGCACAGAGAAGTTAAGTAACTAGGGAGCATGGGTCCAAGTTAAACCCAGGCAGGCTGGCTTCAGAGTACTCTCAACCGCAGCATGGGGTGGGGAGAGAGAGACTGTGGAGACGCCATGTGGAGAAGCTGTGTGGTGAGCTCCCTGAAGACCCAGACTGTGTCATCACCTTCCGAGCCTCACACCTGCACATAGTGGGTGCTCAATAAATGCTCGACTGGACCAGACCCCTAGGGAAGGTCCAAGGAAGATGGGAAGGTGAGAGGGAGGCCAAGAGCCCTGCAAGAACCATTGCGGTAGAAGAACACAGGTTGCATTCTCCACTCCCACCCCCATGAAAATGTATTTTCAAACGCACACATGCTGTATGTCCACTTTCCTGGCCAGTACGAAGGGATTAGCTAAACTGCCGTTGAGCATCCCCCACTCCACACTGATGCGATTAATACTGTCTAAAATGTAGGGCCCCACTTTTTGTTTATCTCATTTGCAGACCCGTGAGGTAGGTATAACCAGCCTCCATTTCAACATGAGAAAACAGAGGCCTTTTCCAAAGGGGCTGAGTAACTTGTCTCAAATGTGCCTAAGTAACAAGCAGAGACCCGCACAGCCCGGCTTCCTGACTCCAAACTGCCTTCTCACGCTGTCACTGTCAGCCAGGAACCCCCCACACGGGCACGCCCAGCCTCCTCCATCCTCTGCCCGAGCAGCTCTGACCTTCTCTCAAGCAGTTCCTTGAACTGGCCGGGCTTGTTCCTGCCTTAAGACCTCTGCCCTGGCCATTCCCTCAGCCTGGAATGCCCTTCCTGTACGTGGATCCTCACACGGTTGGCTCCTTCCTGCCGTTCCGGTGTCAGCTCAAATGTCACCTCCTCCGAAAAGCCTTCCTCGTCCACCCAACCTAAAATAGCCTTCCAGTCACTCTCTATTGCATCACTGTTTCATTTACTTCCCAGCAGGTATTAATCCCTGGTAATTTCTCGTTTCGTTACTATTGTTAGTCGCATCTCGTGTCTTAGAAGGGCTATCGGTTACATGGCACAGCCATAGATAGCTCTACCCACGGTCAGTCATTCACTCTGCACAGCCACCCTTTCCCGTGGGTTCTGTCATTAGCCCTCACTCATCCTCCAGAAGATGAAACTGAGGCAGCAGAGGTTCAGCAACTGCTCCAAGATTTCACCCTTTGTAAGCTGTGACCTAGTCACTACAGAAACATCAGCCCTTCAGCACAAAAAGACAACTGAGGGGCCGGGCATGGTGGCTCACGCCTGTAATCCTAGCACTCTGGGAGGCCGAGGCGGGCAGATTGTTTGAGCTCAGGAGTTCGAGACCAGCCTGAGCAAGAGCGAGACCCCGTCTCTACTAAAAATAGAAAGAAATTGGCCAAACGACTAAAAATATATAGAAAAAATTAGCTGGGCATGGTGGCGCATGCCTGTAATCCCAGCTACCCAGGAGGCTGAGGCAGGAGAATCGCTTGAGCCCAGGAGTTTGAGGTTGCTGTGAGCTAGGCTGACGCCATGGCACTCTAGCCCGGACAACAGAGTGAGACTCTGTCTCAAAAAAAAAAAAAAAAAGACAACTGAATTTATAAATGGGCAAAGGACTGAAATTGACATTTCTTCAGAGAAGATGTGCTAATGGCCAATAAGCATATGAAAAGATTCTCAGCATCATTAGTCTTTAGCGAGATGCAAATCAAAACCACAATAAGCTACCCCTTCGCACTCACTAGTATGGCTTAATTTTTTTAAAAAAATGGAAAATAATAAGTCATTGGCAAGGTCGTAGGGAAATTGGAACCTTCATACATTGCTGGCGGGAATGGGGCAGCCGCTATGGAAAACGATTTGGTGGTTCCTCAAAAAGTTAAACAGAGAATTACCATTGGATCCAGCAATTCTGCTCCTAGGTGTTAATATTTAGCCAAAGAAATTGGAAACAGGTACTCAAACAAAAACTTGTACGTGAATGTTCATGGCAGCACTTCCCACAATAGCTAAAAGGTCGAAGCAACCCCGATGTCCATCAACAGATGGATGGATAAACACAGTGTGATTTACCCATACAAGGGGTATTATTCAGCCCTGAAAAGGCATAAAGTGCTGACACGTGCTACAACAGCGTCGGTGCCCTTAAAAACGTACGCTAAGTGAAAGAAGCCAGATACGCAAGGCCACACACTATGTGGTTCAATTTATATGAAACATCTAGAATAGCAACTCTGGAGAGACAGAAAGCAGATCTGTGGTTGCCAGGCACTGCAGGGAGGGAGAAATGGGAGTGACTGCTTAATGGGTACAGGGTCTCATTTGGGAATAATGAGATATTCTGGAATTAGATATTGGTGATGGTTGCACAATATCGTGGACATACTAAACACCACTGAACTGTATACTTTGAAATGGTGAATTTTATGACGTATGAATTTTATCACAACTTTTTTTTTTAATCAGCCTTGTCTGTCTTGTTCATCTCTGCATCCCCAGAGCCTAGAAGAGTGCGAGGTACACAGTAGGTGCTCAGAATAGATTTACTGGAGACATGAATAAAGGGGACAAGAACCCAGGTCTCCCAGGTCTCGGTCTCAGGTTCTTTCCACAACATCAAGAAACTTCAGGAAACTCTAGGCCAGTGGTTTTCAGACTCCAGCCACTGGGAGGGCTGTTAAAACACAGATCACTGGGCCGCAGCCCCCGAGTTTGTGGTTCAGGTCTGAGTGGGGCCTGAGTTTACCATGGACAACAACAGCTGTGTGCTAGCCATTGAACCACAAGGAAAGAGAAGACGCACCTTGACATGACCAGGATGGAGGAAGGGCAGGGCCCACATCTAATGAGAGAGAGAGAGAGATTTGAACCACCTGAAAACCGAACCTCGCAAAAAAAAAAAAAAAAAAAAAGGAAGAGTTGTCAGTTTTAATCAATGGAAGAATCTCTGGAACAGGGACTTGTTTTCTTTCCGGTGAGTTTACAGGTTTTGCGGGGAGGGTAGCTTGGCTGCGTGTGTGACACTACTGGCTGCCTCTGTGGGGCTAGACCCACGTTCTGATTTCAAGTTAAAGGTCCTCGCTGTGACTTCCTGTCTCTGCCACCATCTGTTTCCCTTTGTTCTTGAGACAATGTCTAAATTTCTTACTGAGATCTTCAAGGCCCATAGACCTGGTCTCTGCCTACATCCCAGCCTGGTCACAAACTCTCTCCCTCCCCTCATTCTTTAGGTGAGGCCACAGTGACCTTCTGGAAGCTTCCAGAACAAACCATCTCCTTCCCCACCTCAGGGCCTTTGCACTTGCTGCCTCTGCCTGCAACAACTCTCTCTCCCCCATCCTTCACCACCCTTCCCTACCTTTTTTATCCCACCTCCTTCCCCTTTGTCAAGCAATTGCCACACAATCACTGAAGGCGCCCCCTCCAGGAAGCCTTCCCTGACAAGCCGCTCTAGGAGAGGTACCTGTTAGTGCCCCACGCACCTGGGCATCTTGACCTCTCCTTCATAACGTTCACCACGCAATGTGTTCTGCCACGGCTGGGCCCTGTTTGGGTGGAAGCTCTAGGACGAATCCCCAGAGCCTAGCACAGTGCTTGACACATGGATAATAAATGAGCAAAAGAAGAAACGAACCAAGGAACTGGATCCAGAAGCCAAGAGCAATAAAGGCCAGCATCTGGCATCGAAGCATTGTCCATGATGGGAAGCTGCTGGAAAAGGGAGGAGCAGGGGTTTAGAACAGAGTCCAGGCAGGTAGAAAAATGTGCCTTTGCACAGAGCTTTTCCTTGGCCTGGATTGCCTTTCCTCCCCTTCCCATCTGGCAGACTGTTTCTCACCCTTCCCAGAATGAGGCCTCCCCTTGAGCCATCCCCAAACCCCGCTCAGAGACAGAGTTAGGTACTCTCTCTGTGTTATCAGAGCACCGAGTTTGCAGTTCACGGCTGGGGTGGGGCAGGGACAGGGAGAGAATCCACCACTCAACAAATACATATTCATTGAGTGCCACCTACATGCCCAGCACTGAGCTAGGCGTGGAGATACAATAGGCAGAAATGGGTCACGCCCTCCAGGCTTCCGGTCCAGCCGAGTACTGTCGTCTCGCCTTATCTGCAAGGAAGACGGTCCAAGATCTCCAGGGGATGCTTGCAACAGCTGATGGTACCAAACCCGATTACCATCAATCAGAACACGTTCCTGTTCATGTCTTCCACTCACAAATTTAAGGCCTCTTCCATCCCAGCTAAGCACACATCACGCACTGTGGCTGTTAACTTTTACAGTTTGAAGTTTGACAGCAAAAGGAGCATGAATTTCTTTTCCCTTCTTCACAATTTCCCAGAAGATTCAATCTGGCCATAGATCTTAGCAACCTCAGCGTACAATTATTTTACTTTCCTTATTAAGTTGAAGACTTTCACCTTTCCCGGAAAGGAGGCACTTTAGGGCTTCTCTCTGGCATATCAGAACTGCCACATCAATACTCTTGCGCTTTGGGTTCCTTGGACACAAGCACGGCCGTGACACAGCAGTGATCAATAACTGACAACCTCACCAAGGGCTGGGAGTGCCCACAGCCTGGAAACTGCACAAAGGGAGGATTCACGTCCTGGGCGAGATGGAGCGGGATGGTGGGACATTTCGTCCTGCTGTTTAGGAGGCATGCAATTTAAACCTTATGAATTGTTTATTTCTGGAATTTTCCATTGAATATTTTCAAGCTGCCGTTGACCTCTGGTAACTGAAACTGCAGATAAGGAAGGACTACTGTCCCGCTTCTAGGCCAGCACATGTGGCCAAGCTCTGACATATGCGCTTCCCGTGGGCATGGAGTTGACACTGTGGGCTCTGGGGCAAGTCACTTCCTAATGTTGTGATTTAATGAACCTGAGCACATCACTAAACCTCAAGGGTCCCCGTCTGTAAAATGGGTATAATAATTGTCCCTATCTCACAGGGGTTATTTTGAAAATTAAATGACTTAGCACAGTGAAGGCATTAGCATGGTGCCTGGCACATTTTAAGTGCTCAATAAAATGTTGGCTGTCATCTCATTTAATACTCTCAGCAATCTAGAGGCCAGTATTATTATCCCAATTAAAGATGGGAGATCAATAAACTCTAAGAGATTAAATGACTCCCCTAGTCAGATGGCTCAGCACGTGTTGAGATTAGAATCTGTCTCACTCAAAAACTAGGTTTCTTTCCATGATACCACCTTTCTCTGCTCTCGTCCCTACTTATCCCTCCATAGTAGCTACACCCATTTGTTTACTTATTGTCCCCCAAATACTCACCACCTCTTCCCTAAGTAAAATTAAATTAAAAGTTTTTTTAAAGAAAATAGAAAAAAAGACTGACTTTATCTCGATCAATAAAATAATGCCCAAGAATTTTTTTATAGTAATAACTAGTTTTATAGAGTGCTTACTCAATAAAGTAATTATCCCAATGATATTTTGAACTAAGTACTATGATTATTCCCATTTCACAGATAAGGAAACTGAGGCCCTAAAGGTTAATCAGCTTGCCGAAGGGCACACAGCTAGTCAGTGGTGGAGCCAGGATTTGAATGCATGCAGTCTGGCCCCAAGCCTAGATTCTGAACTACTGCTCTCTGCCACTGTCAAGATTGTTGTCACTTGCTTGCCTTCTGAGGAGCTTTAAGGGGGAGAAGTTGCAGCAAGATCACTGTGAACTGGAGCCCATTAGCCCCTTCGTTCGTGGGCCTCAAGCGTGTGTTCTGGGCAAGCACACACATCTGGTTCAAGGGGAGGGAAGGAGGCTGAGAACCAGGCTGCATGTGACCGATGAAGAATCCCCTCTGCTCCTACAGGGAGTTTCTGCCCCTTACACACGAGCCATACCTGAGGCCCTTAGCGCAATGAAGCCCTTCCATCCCTGCCTGGACGTGGGACCTGGCTCCCTGTGGGTCTCCTTTATTTTTAATTCTGCTTCCCTCCTTCTCTCTTTTGGGACCTGCCAGGCCCATTCCCTTGCACTCTGTCCCACACGCACATACTCAGCGCCTAATTCTTGTAAAACACCCTGGGAGGCAGGTGGAGGTGGACTGAGGGAACAGTCTATCCACCACGGTTCCGTGTACCCTGGGCAAGTCCCTGCATTGAATGTCAGGGCCCATGGAAGGCATCTGGCACGCAGCTGATGCCCCCGCGAGGTGAGGGGTGCAGCTGAACCCCGATGAGACACATCCTCAGCCCTCAGGGAGCTGAGATTAAAAAATCACTTAATTCAAGGCAACAGTATATCAGGTTTAGAGCAAAGGTGTATGGTGTTTGGGGGGGCAGGCCAGAGTAGTAAGGGGCTTCCTAGGTTCAAATCCCAGCTCCTCCACCCATGAGCTGTGTGAACTTGAAAAACTACCTGTGGTGACTTTCTGCCTAGACAAACCCACCCAATCTTCCTTGAGACAAGCCCTCCCCATAGCCTGGGGTGTGTGGACACCCCTTCTTTCCTTTTATTGAGGGTGCCAGATTCTCCTTTCCCTAGAACCACTTGGTCCACCTTCCCTTGCCCTCTGAATTTCTGCTTTTATTGGTCCGTAATTGTCCAATCTTTGATGCTGGAGTTGTGAGGCAGGTGAGGGTCACTGGGATGCAGGAGCTGCAACCCACCTTCTACAAGAAATGTCTCCTTTGCTAGGAGACTAGGGCGTGCACCTGGTATTAAGTAATGGCCCTATGTCCAGAGCTGGCCTTGAGCAAATAATCTCTTTACCAAAAAAACATGGCCCTTGTGCAAAACTGCTGAATGTTCATAGTTTCATCCATTCATTTATTCCAACAACAGTACATTTTCTGATGCTAGATTTACACAGATGAACAAGGGAGAGAAATCTCTGTTTCACTTCTCCTAGGGAAAGGAAAGGAGACACCACAGAAAGTAGATTTAACACCAAAGTTTATTAGGGCAGAAAAGAAGAGGAAAAAGAAATAGATGACAAAAATCTCAGCATCCCCAAATGGTGTGCTTCACTATTCTGAACAAGACTTCCCCAAATTCCTTAGGACAGGCACCCTGCCCCAAACTCCAGGTTTGGAGGCTCCAGCTCCATCAGCCCATGTAAGATTCTTGTTCTGCCCACCCTTACAAACTGGTAGAAAGACCTTTGGGGGAGCCTATACCTTAAGCTATTAGTTTTAATGATTTATGCAGGTTAGTAAAATGAAGCAGGATATGTATTTGCCATCCCCAAGGCAAACTTTGGCACATCCAGTGTTCACGAGATCTGAAGACGTCCATTTCCACAGTTTAACAACAAACGAAAGAAGGAGACTTGTCTTGTTTCAACATTACTCAGGTCATTGCATGTAAAATACTTGCTGAAAAAGAACAAGAAAATAATGTTAGGATGATGATGATGGTGGTGGTGGTGATGGTGATGGTGGTGGTTGTGGTGGTGGTTGTGATGGTGATGGTGGTGATAGTGATACTGATGGTGGTGGTGATGATGGCAGTGATGATGATGGTGACAGTGATACTGATGGTGGTGGTGATGGCAGTGATGATGATCATGATGGTGGTGGTGACGATGATGGTGGTGGTGGTG